>CP135122.1:3734853-3942673 GCA_032248835.1 Ophiostoma piceae
GAAATAGAATAGGCTAAAGTTAAATTATAGTATATTAAACTATAAAATAATAACGATAGTAAAATACTTTAAATATTAAAAATAATATTTAAACGGGAATTACTATAGAATTAAAGTTTTATCAAACTATACTAACTTACGCGTATTTATACGTAAAAAACGGCTAAATAGCCGTTAAACTAAATAGTATATATTCTTAATATTATTTAATTTTAAAATCAAATATTAGCTTAATAAAAATAACTTTATAAACTTAACGTCGCGGCGCTTTAATTATAAAAAAATAATAAAAAAAACGTAAGATAAGTCTCTATTACTAAAATTATAATAAAAGTTAGTTTTATTATAATAAATATTAGTCTTAACGTAACGTTTTACTATAGCCCGAGTAAAAAACCGGTTAAAACGAAAAAAATCCGCTACGTTAATAAAAAAACTTATATATATCTAATAGTTTAAAGCTATAGATAATTTTAACGTATAAACCGTAAAAAAAACGTTAAAAATCTTCTTAAAAACTAAACCGATAATAAATAAACAATATATACCTAAGTCTTTAGTAAAAATAATCTTAGTTTAAAAAACGAGTATTAATTAAAATCCGTCTACGCTACTTAAAAAACTTTTTATAACGTTTTAAACGGACGATTTTTTTACTATAAATAAAAAAGCCGCTACGTTAACGCGGACTTTACGCGACCCTCGATAAACGGTTAATTTTATCGGGCTCTTTAAATATAAAAACTAAATCTATATATTAAAAAAAAATACGCTTAAAATAAAAATCATCCGACGTTATTATAAAAAACTAATAATAAAATACTTTAAAAAAGCCCGTATTAAATAACTAATAAAAAAAAAATTCTACTAATTAAATATAATAAAAAATATTAATATATTCGTCGCGTCGTACGCGACTTACTAACGTATCTCTATAAAAAAATATAAGCTTTACGGCTAACTTTAGCTTTTATTAATTCCCTTAAAACTATAATAATAAATCTCGATAGATTTTATTATAAACCTACCGTTAGTATAATATAAAAACTATATAATCGATATAATTTTTATCGTAATAAACCGTTATATAAAAATAACCCGATTTATTTTTACGACGACGTCGTTTACGGCTAAATAACTAACTTAAATCGTATACGAAAAAATAAAAACGAAATTCGGCGTACTTTAAAACATCGTCTCCGATAAAAATAATATATTTACAAGTTTATTTTAATAAAAAATATACGCGGCTTTATCGATTAAACGGCGCTTTTCTATAACTTACTACTTATAAACGGACGGCTAAATAAAACGGACTAATTAAACGCTCGAATATTATTTTTACGTATTTATTAATAACGATTAAACGAACTAACCGTATTTTTTACTAAATATAAAATTTATATACTAAAATACGGTTAATACTAATACCGACGAATCGTTGTTTTTTTTTATATATAGCTATTATTTAAACTTAAGTATTAACGTCGAAGCCGATATTATAAAAAAAAAAATACCCGCGGTAAAACACCGGATATTAGTAATATAAACTTTTAAAAAAAAAATAAAAGATTACTAACGTAAAACCTAAGAAACGTAAATAAAATACTATAACCGGCGGTACTAAGCTAAAAAACATTAAAAAAACGATATAATTTTTTTATCGACTTAAAACTTACGTTTTAAAATATTATATAAAAAGCTAATATTAAAGTTTATTAACTTATTTAAAGTTTTAAAAAAAATCGGTTAATAAACGTACCGTTTAACGTTCTTTTAAAAATATAAAAAGCTATATAATATATTTTCTATAGTTTTACTAAAACCGTAAAATTTTCGTTAAAATAACGTTAACGATACGATACTTTTACCGGCTTTAAAAAAAAACCTTAAAGAATAAAAAGTCGAGGCTATAAAAAATAAAACCGTAAAAAAAAAAAAACTATATTATTTAATTAAATAAATAAAATAACCCGTAAAATACAATCAATAGGTACTTATAAAAAATATAAAAAAACGCTAAAAAAACGATTTAAATATTCGAAAAAAAAAATTTACGGAAAAAAAAAAATTAAATTAAAATAAAAAATATAAAAACTAAATTATTACGAGACTATCTATTACGAAACTAACGACGATTACTATTAAAACAAAAACAACAAAAAAAAAAACTAAAAATACTAAAAATATAATTAAAATAAAATACGGTATAAAATTATAAAATAAATATTAAAAAACCGACTAGTTAACGTTTATATTATCGGGGTTTAAGTAAACGCGGAAACGTAATACGCGGTTAACGGAAAGTTTAACTTAAGCCGTTAACGCTTCGACGTCGTTTAAAAATTCGGCCCGATAGTTTTACTAAAACCGGTATAATTAATCTTTAAGACGTAGTTAAACGAATTAAAGGTTAAAGTTAATAATATCGGCGTACGCGATAATTAAAACGCGCTAATAAACCGACTACGTTTTTTATACCGCGGCTTCGTAATAAATATAAAAAACGCCGTAGTCGTTATATATAAACTTATACTAAGCTTTATAACGGTTAATTAAATATATTAATCCGTAAATAAACGCGCTTATAACGAGTATTAAACGAAACGACAACTCCGCGTTCGTATTCGACTAATTAATATAATCGCGGGCGCGTCTTAACGTACGTAAAACGGCACACACGTTACTTACTAAAAAACTAAAAAACGACTTACAAATTTTATAAACACGAACGTAACAAATATACCGCGCCGCCGGTTTACGTATATAATAAATTACTTAATCGGAAATAAAACCGCGGTATTAAAAACTCGCGCTTTTAATATAAACGACATATATATTTATAAATAAATTAATAATATACTCGAGTTCGTCGTCTATAAAACCGCTACTAAAACCGCCGCTGTAGTTTAAGTTTAACGTACCCGAAAAACTAAACGAGCTTAAACTTTTACTACTACCGCCGTTACCGTCGCCGTTAAATTTTACTATTAATATTTCGCGAGGTATAAACGCGTTATTAACGATATCGTTCGCGGTATTATTATTATTATTATCGTTATCGTCGGTATTATTATTATCGTCGTCGTCGTTAATTACTATAAACTCGCCGGGCTCGTCGTTTAAAACGACGTTAAAAACAATATTAACGGCGCGGTCGTCGAAATTATTACGAGTAAAACTAAAAACAATAAAAAACGAAACTTAACTTATAAAAAAACGCGAAATAAACGAACTATTAAAAAAACTAAAAAAAGTCGTAGTAAGATTAAAGCTAAAACTAACCGGCTAATTAATAAAAAAATATAACTACGGCGCGTTATTAAAACGAAAACGAGACGTAAAAAATACGTACGTAAACGCGTTAATAATATTAACGGCGCGGCTATTAAAACGGCGATTTAACGAAACTAAAAAAATAAAACGATTAAATAACGATAAACGTTTAACGTTAGTTACTATTATTATATAAACCGCCGTCGAACCGTTTATATAAAAAAAACGTAACGAAAAAAAAAAACTAAAAAACTACGAAATAATATAAACGAAACGTTTTTTAAAGTTTAATTATATAAATCTAATAATAAAAAAAACAACCTACTTCTTACTTTTACTAATCGAAGTCTTAAAAAAATCTATAACGGATCGTAAGAAAAACGGAATAAAAAAATTAAATTAAAAAAAATTATCGAAAAAAAATCGCGAAAAAAAAAAACGCGACGTTAAAAAGTTATTATTAAAGAAAGAAAAAATAACTATAATAAAAAAAAAAAAAAAACATTTTATACTTACTTAATAAACTATACGTATCTATTAAATATCGCTACTATTCATCCTCGCTTTACCTCTAAATAAATAATAAATTAACTATCGCGACTAACGAATACAATTATTTATTTACTAAACGGCTAAATTAAACTTAACGCGCGCGGCGCTAACTCGGCGCTACTAAATAAGTCTAAAAACTAAACTTCTAAAAAAAAAATATAATTATAATAACCGAAAAAAACTAACGCCGCGAGGCTTATCGATAGTAAATTAAAGATAAAATAAACGGGCCCGATAAAAGCTTTAGCTTAAAGTAAAACGCTACGCGCCCGTCGTTAGCTACGCGCCAGCGCTACGACAAAAAAGCGTACGTACGGGCTACTTAGTCTTCCTTATAGTTCGGGGACGCTAGTCCCTCGAACTTAGAAAGAGCAAGATTTAGTCTTGTTTACTACGACCCCCTACTTTAAGACTATACGATAGCTTTACGACGATAATTCGATAAAGTTACCTACTTTACTTTTACTTATTACAGTATACCGCCGTAAGGTACGCGGTAGTACCGTTTCGAAAGCCGTCTCGGAGGCCGTTTTAAAGGCTGCCGGAGTAAATCGGTACGATAGTAAGGCTTTTATACGTTCTTTTATTACCGCGTACTTAAAGCTAGACGGTACTTTAAAGGTACCTAAATTCCTTTAATTCTTTTTATAAAAAGGTAGCGTTATTATTATAACGTTTTTTAAGCGTCTTTTACTAGTAATAAAAAAAAGCTTTTAAATAAAAGTAATAAAAAGCGGAACTTTTGTATTTATATATTACCGTTATCGTTTATATATAAGTTCGATAAAAAAAGCGTCGTCGGTGTTTAAATATCGCGTAATTATATACTTATACGGTAAGCCGTACGGCGTCGGGTAAAAAAACAAATAAATAAAATTAAATGTAAAGTTTATAAAAAAAAACGTTATAGTATTTTTAATATAATAGATAACGTAAAAAATAACGCGCGTATTAATATAAACGAAAATACGTTTAAAAGTCGAGATTTTTATTTTTACTATTATCTACGTTTTTATTATAGTAATCGATCGTTTTTAGTTTTTTTACTACCGCGTTAAGTATCGAAAAATAGTCGTTAAATCGTTTATAAAAGTATAAAAGTATATTTTAAAAGATATATATAACGACTCGACTATTAACGTAGTAATATACTCGAAATGTTTTATTTTATTTATTTAACACGCGACGAGTTTCTTTTTTTAAAGCTATAGCTAGGTTTTATTCGTATAGCTTACCGTTTTTATATTTTTTTTTATAAAGGTCTCGTGTTATTAATTATATTACTCTTCGGTAGTATAAACGAGTAAGTAAACTTATTTTTTAAGAAAATCGACGAAAGTATAGTATCGAACGATTTTACCGTTGTCGTCGTTTTTAGTAAGTTTCGGGAAAAATCTTTTCGTTTTTATTAATATATTTATATAAACGTACTATTTATAAAAAATATAAAGGATATTTACGGTAACGACGTTATATTCGAGGGTTTTAATTAATATAAGTTTATAATTAGTAACGATATACCTCGATAGATATATATTAAAAGTAACGATATAATTGAAAAGTTGTTTAATAGTTTATACGTATTATATTTTTTTTTTACTATTTATAAAAATACTAACGATTTAAAAATTTTTTTTAAAAAGTATAATACCGTAAATATTAAATAATAATATATTAAATCGATTCGTTTTATATATATTGTCGAGCTAAAAGACGTGATATAATTAAATATAAAACTATTATATAAAAATAAAAGCGATAAAAAAGTATTAAATTATATTATTATTATTTCGAAAGTCGCGATAATAGAAAAAATTAATATTTAATTACTATAAAGTATTAATAAGTAAAATAAAAGTAAAATAAAAAAAATAAAATTTTACTTAATATAACTATTCGATCGATATACTACTTTATAGTTTTTTTAAACGTTGCTTTTAAATAATATTATAAATGTCTTTTTTTATTAAGCCGTCGACGTTAAGTACGCGTATAATTTAAAAAACCCGAATATTAACGTTATATATAGAAAATTTTTTTTACTTACTAGCTTAAAGTAATAAACGGCGTTAAGACGGGAAAATACCGACGGGCGTACGGGCGTAGTTATATATAAAAGAGGCGTTTTTAAAGTATTAAATATAATCGACGATATTAAATTTAATCGAGATTTTAAAAAGGCACTTAGTTATTTACGTAAATATATTACGGCGCTTTAATTAGTAAGATTTAACTTACGACGATGTTTTACGGCTTTTATTATATATATAAAGGTAGTATTTTAGTACGTATAAAAGCTTTTATTTGCTAATTACTATATAATAACCGCTTTCTAACGTAAAGGTATATATAACGGCTTTTACTTTTTCAAGTAACGTAAATAAAATAAGTAAAAGCGTAAGGTTATATATATCGCTATTACTTTCCGTACCGCTGTACGGTAAAAAAGTAACGTAGTCTATAACGTCGAAAGTAGTAGTTGTAGTATATAGGTAGGAGATATAAAAAGTCGTGATATTTACGGAGAAAACGAAAAGGGGCAAAAGTCACGTGTTTTCAAAAAAGCGGGGCGATAACGGGATTTCTGCCTGATAAGATACCGTTAGCGATAAGATCACCGCTCTCTGAAAGATACCCGCTTTTCTTATGTATCCCGTAGGATTTCGAGGTATCTTTTGGGGGCCCGTATTTTCTCAGCCACTTTACCCACATTTGGGACGCATTTTTGCCAAAATTGGGACGCATGGTAGCAATCCCCTATGAGTATGCCAAAGCTGTAAAGTGCATGATGCAGAGACAGAATGCTGATACTGAAATCGATGAGACGACGAGATATGAGACATGGGGCAAAAGGTGGCAGTGAGAGACAAAGGCCAGACACGGCCTGACCGCATTCTCATTTGTATTGAGAATTCTATGACATATGCTTATGATAAATGCTGAACAGTCAGTAAGTCCTCTTTGAAAACGAAAATAAAATAATATACTGAAAAAGTGTAGATGGTGATGCTTCACATGCAATGATGACATAATAAATGAAGCCGCTAAAATAGCACGCACTACCGTCTAGTGGCAGCTAAACCACTAAATACACTCTTGTAAACCACTATAATCGCGTCACCTGACCACGCCCGTCAGACGCGTTGCGCCCCGCGTCAGTAAGTGCAGAGCTACTGCAGGGTCTAGTCGCGCCCAAATCGCAGCCTCGTCTTGAGAGCTATCGTCTATGTCGTCAACACCACCACAAAACAAAACACAAAATGGACATCATGTCGGACGACTCCAGCAAGTCCTTCCACACCGCAAACGAAGGCACCGACGATGCAGACCCGCCAGCAACGCCCTCGCCGACGCACCGCCGCGTCCAGCGCATCCCCTACGAGCTGCGCGACCACATCCGCGTCTTCCTCGAGGAGCGCATGTACGCCGAGGCCGTCCAGCTGCTGACCAGTCTGCTCGCCGCCGGCGGCTCAAACGAAAAGTACGGCGCACAGCCCGCCCGCGTGTCGCCCCTCTGGATCCCGCCGCCCAGCCACCTGGCCGTGCTGGCCACCCTCGCCGTCCACCCGGCCTACACGAGCCGCCCGCAGGACGGCAACGATCTCACCGTCGCGGGGCATGCGCTGCAGTACCTGCGTCACATTCTGGTGGTGGCGGGGCCCGTGCAGGCGGGCATGGCGAGTGCGTTTCAGTTCCGCGACGCCCAAGGGCGGCCGCTGAGAGCAGCACGAGATAAATCAGCCAAGAAGTCGAACGGCGACACGGCCCTGTCAAGGCGCAACTCGGGGCGGTCTGTGCGGTCGGAGCGCAACTCTGCCAGAAACAGCCTGGGCAGTGCTGCCTATTCGAATCCTGCTACTACCAATGATGCCACTGCCCCCGCCAGCCGCTCAGAGTCGACCCGCCCGCGCCGCCGTCTGTTCCCACAGTCGCGCAGCTCTGGCGGCGGCATCGCCAGCGAATACGTCGACAGCGGCTCCATCTCCTATGACGACGATGCCGATGGCAGCTACACTGGCGACGCCCTGGTCGACGCCGTGCACGCCGCGGCTGACAAAATGGCCGTCGACGACCACGGCGACAGCACGCACAATGCCAACGCCGCCTTTACCGAGGAAGACGACGAGGCGGTCGGCGGCCGCATGGCGACCAAGGACAGTGTGTGGGTGCGCGCGCAGGACTTTTGGCATATTGCCGCGTGGGTCATGGCCTGCAGCGTGAATGAGCCGGCCCGCTGGCGGTGCTGGCAGCCGTGGCTCGCTCTGGTCGTGGATGTGCTGGAGGCCGACTTTACCGAGCGCCTCGAGGGCGGCGATAATTCTCTCAGCGACAGTTTATTGTTACAATACCTCGGCAGCGCCGGCAGCACCCAGCTGCGCCGCATCGTCCAGGCTATCCTCGCCGACGGCACGCAGCCGCCGTCGCTCGTGCGCGAGGTCTTTGACAAGGAGACTGTGTCGGCCAATCCGCAGTCGGCCGCCGCACTCGCCGCCCAGGCCGCCAACCCCAAGCGCAAGCTCGACCTCGACAACAACAAGTTTGGCGACTACAGCGACGACGACGAGTCTGCGCCGCCGACGCCCGACTCGGCCCGCTCGCTGTCGCCGACGCCCTTTAGCCGCGGCGGCGAGAAGCCCAAGAAGCAAAAGATTTCGTCGTCTTCAAAGAGCGGCGGCCTCGACAGCAACACCGGCTTCCTCGAGTCTGTGGCCATACGCCAGCGGCTGCTGCACCTGGTCATGCTCGCATCGGTCTACCTGCCGACCGAGTTTGCCACAACCGACAGCGTCTACCGCTCGATCGCCGAGGTGCTCCGCGACAGCGACATTTTCGTGTTTTCGGCTGTCGTGTCGGCGCCGCTGCCGGCCGTGCACGACGCTTTGTCGTCCCTGACACAAGTCCCCACGCCACACGACACGTTTGCCGGCCTGCTGCAGCATATCCTGTTTACCTATCTGCCCGCGACGGCGCCCAAGCCCGCCTCTGTCGATCCCGCGTCCTGCCGGTCGAGCCGTCCGTCGGCCGCCACGTCGCTGACGTCGCGCGTTCTCGAAAAGTGCTGCCTGCCGTTTGCCGCCAACACGGCCATGCTAGGCGCCAATCTGCGCATGGCGCTGACTGTCGAGAGCCTGTTCAGCATTGCGTGGGGTGTCGCGGAAGATCAAGATAATATCAGTATATGGACGCCGGAGCTGCAGGCGGCTGCCGAAGATGGCGTCAGGGCGCGCGAGGCGCGTGTTGTGCCGGCGGGCAAGGGCCGGGGCACCAAGAACCCGACCTCCAATGCCGAGGCGCTGGGCAAGGCCATGCTGCAGCGGTCCGGCAAGCGGCTGCTGGCGATGGTGCAGCTGGCGGCGATGGACGCTGAGTAGTTGTACTTTGTACTTTTGTATTGGAGTGGATACGACGCTATATACATGAATAATGACTGATGAAACGTAATAAAACAATATAATACATCTATGCTTGCTTGATATCTACTTCCTTGGCGTCGGCGTCCATGCTGCCGGCTGCCACTGCTCGCCCGGCGCACCGCGCGCCTTTTCCCACGGGTCGTCTTTCCGTGCATGCACATGTACGGGCTCTTTTTCTGCCTCTGCCGGTGCCGGTGCCTCTTGTGCCTGCGCCAGAGACGGCGACAGAGTCGTCCTTGGCGTTGCCGACGGCGGCAGCTGTGCTTGTGCTTCTTTCACTTCAGTCTCGACGACGCCCGCCAGGTCCAGCAGCTCGCCCGCCTGGATCGGGCCCTCGACGCGCTTCGCGTCCGCCCACCGCGCGTCCGCCTTAACCGCCAGCAGTCGCATCTGCTCCTGCCGCCGCACCTCCAGCTGCTGCTCCTGCACCGACGGCGGATCAAAGCGCACGTGCCGCAGCCACTGGTGCCACATGGGCGACACCATGACGCTGCCGGGGTGCGTGCCGCGCGGGTACTTGACGATGCGGCGCATGCGCTTGGCGGTGGGGGATGCCTCGGTGCCGCCGTGGCGGATATCGTTAAACTCCCAGTAGGTGTTGCCCTCGAGGTCGCGGCCTGTTGATGTCAGTTTTTGATGTTTGTTTGTCATTTGAATCATTTGTAATAGACTTACCGGCCAGGATTTCCTTGCGCCATGGCAGGCGGATGGACTTCCACGTGTACCACGTGTTCCAGAATGGCGATATTTTTGACATGGTGTGTGGTGTCTGTACTGAATAAGTATTGAGAGATACTGAGAAACGATGAGCTTGATCTCATAAGTCTGGATTGAGATGGTGACGTTGAGAATTGCAGATGCCCAATCAGGATTAGCGCAGAGTCTATTCGTACAGCTCTGTCCAGTGAGAGAGACGGCAATTACGGCCTGCTATGTAGTGGATACAGCCGTGTAAGAGAGCCCATACAGTTTTTGTGTGTTCCTGGCACTGTCCTGGAACTGTCCATCTCGCTCTGTTTGTCGATGCATCCAATATACGGCTGGCTGCAGACTGATGGTGTGGTCAAAAGAGTCATATGCACATTTTCAATGATGACATCTGGAGTCCAGAGGGTGTGACGTGGCGGTATATAGCCTGGCTGTCTGCTGTTTGGTCCTGTTCCGTCCTCGAGGTCTCTCCTCGTCTGTCCAACATCACGACATTGCATCGAGGCATCTGAATAGCCTCAGGCTGATGTTATACAAACACCTTACTTCTCTTGACTGATCTCTAAACAGCAAATATCAAACTCATATCTACGATGACGGACCTCCTCCAAGACGTGGGCTCCCGCTGGCTGTTGATCGCCTACAAGACAACCCACCAGCTCTCCAACTTCACGAGGATCACCACAGAAATAATCGACCCCGACACCTTTGAGGCAGACGTCGAGGAGATCATGTGGACTGCCTGGTGGTGCAAGACCAAAATCGATCCCACCCTCCTCGCCCTGGACGACATTGACGACGACGAGACGTTTGAGAAACTGCTCATCCAGCTGCTCGAGGGCAAAGAGGCCATTCTCGGTCTGATGGTGGCCACGAGCATGATCCACACGGCCATCCTGGACGAGCGCGACGCTGCCGCCAAAGAAGCCCGGCCAGAGAGCATGCATCTTGCGCTCTCCAACGCGATGGCGCAGATTGACCAGGTGGGGGCGGAGCATGATGCACAGGCAGCAGCGCTGGCCCTCGTCAGGGCCGAGGACGGATATGAGTCTGATGAGTTAGATGAGTTGGGAGAAGATGAGGAGATGGAAGATGCGATGTAGACTGGGCTTGTGTGATGGTTGTCATAGTCAGCAATGATAGAACTGCAAGATGATATTAAACCGCCGCTGAGTCAGCTATGCATGTGAAAGCGAAGCTACAGATGTCATAGTAGATATATACAAGACCAGTAAAAGCAGACAGCAGACAGCAAACGGCAAACGGCAAACGACAAACGACAGGCAAACCCGCAGATATCTTCGACGTTCTCCCGTGGTTGCGCGACTGGTTATCCAGCCAGACCTGCTCGCAGGAGATACAGAAAGCCAGCATACGCTCTACTTCTGTTCCAAACTACTTTCGAGACAGTTTTCCTTTCTAATAACGTGTGTTTCAAAGAGAAAATAACAAAAAAAGAAGAAACGAAAGAGAAATAATCAAAGAAGAAAATCAGAAAAACGAGAATCAACTCCTGACCTCCAGATCAAAGGTATCTTATGAGCCTGACACAATCCAAAATACATGGGATTCAATAAACACTCCTAGCACTTGGCAAATACAAAACAAGGCATCGACACAATACTACCGTGTTGTTCAAGTCATAGAGGTGGTTTGTTTGTTTTTATATTTGATTATTCGCAAACGCTGTTATTCAAAATGACTAAGCATTGTTTACATCCACTGTGGCTGGGACAACCGCTGCGACTACCACTGTACCTGGCATTTGGCTAGTTTAGGCAGTAGCCCAGTGTACCTCGCTCACTGGACCCTCCACCACGTCACCAGCATGTGGCTTTGCCTGCGCACCGGAAGGCGGGGGGTATTACCTCATGGCGGGCGCATTCTGGCCCGTCGCTCCTGCCTGCACTGCAGTCCTTGCCTGGCGACCCATTCCTACCCTATTCGGAAGATATTCTGGTTTTTCCTCTTTTTTGTATTTTTCTTGCTATTTTCTTTTCTTTTCGATCAACCCTGTTTCTCGCGATTGCCGTTGCAGAGGAAAGACATTTCCATTGCTCCTTCCTATTTACTGAGGATCTGTTGAATAATAACCCATGCTCCTTCCTTGCCGCCATTTCTACCCAATCTAAGCATACACGATCCCCACCTTGACCCTTTCATCTCTCACCTCATCTCAACCTCGTCGTCTCTGTACCAGGCTCTACTATAGATCAGCAGAGCACACGATTAATAACAGCGGCTGGCTGCATCTCGCACTCTTAATCTCTTAATCTCTCTACTGCAAAGCCCGGCGTTACACCGAGACCGCCTCTTCCGTCTTCCGCAAACCTCCCCGCTCCGTCTCGGCACGGCGACAACACCACGACAACGACACAGCTACAACTACATCAGCGCTCACTGCTCAAACACCACACTCTGCCCAACATGGCGTCGGTTACGTCCCTCGACGGCGACTTGCGCAGAATGCGCCTCGACAAATACACCCCCGGTGCCGCGCGCGAGGCCCGCTCCTGGATCGAGGACATCCTCGGCGAACCCATTGCTCCCGGCGACCTGCTCGAGGCCCTCAAAGACGGCGTCGCCCTCTGCCGCCTTGCCAACATGGCCATCCCACCACCCGGCATCCGCTTCAAAAAGTCCGCCATGCCCTTTGTCCAGATGGAGAATATCTCTCACTTCTTGCGCGCCTGCCAAGCACCGCCACTCAACCTCCAGCAGCACGACACCTTTCTCACCGTCGATCTCTACGAGGCAAAAGACCCGGCACAGGTCCTGCAGTGCCTCGGCGCCTTTAGCCGCGCCGCCAACAAAGCCAACCCCTCCGCCTTTCCCACCGCCATTGGCGCTACGAGCGCTCGCCCGGCCGCCACCCCTGCCAGCCCACCAGGCCGCGGCGCAACTCCCGGCAGCGGCCGGCCCATGTCCTCCATCTACAGCAGTCGCACGCCGCTAGTACCCACACGCACCGGCGACGGCGTCTCTGGACGCTGGAGCCCGACAAAGGATGAGAGAGGCAGCCCGAGCCCGACCAAGAGCCCTACGTCAGCGTCCACTAGCAGCTGGAGCAAGCGCGAGCTGGAGGGTGCAACATCGCCAGCCTGGAACATTGCACAGTACGGTTACATGGGCGGTGCGAGCCAAGGCAACCTGGGCATCTCCTTTGGCGGACGCAGACAGATTACAAGTGCCGGCCCTTCGGTCCCTAATGCCGCACAAAAGGAGCGCCTGCGCAAGGAGAAGGAGGCAGAGGAGCTGCGTGCGAAGCAGCTGATGGAGGAGGAAGCTGCTCGTCGCCGCGCCGAGCTGGAAGCAGAAGAAGAGCGTGCACGCCGTGAAGAAGAGCTTCGCTGGGAGGAGGAGGCAGAGCGGCAGCGCGCGGCAGAAAAACAAAAGGCCGACGAAGAGCGGCGCAAGTGGGAAGAGGAGGAGCGCCAGTGGAAGCTGACCGAAGAGGCCCGCAAGCGTGAAGAGGAGGAGGCTGAGGCGCGTCTGGCCGACGAGCGCCAGCAGCGCCTGCGTGCCTCAAACAGCAACAAGAGCACCAAGAGCTCGAGCGGTGGCGATTCCAAGCTCAACGGCCAGTTCCTGAGCCAGTACCAAGCAGCAGAAAACACCCCCGCAGCCGACGATCCATCCTCAGCATACACTAGCCGTGTGCGCGAGCTGGAGAAGGAGCTGGAGCTTGCACGTCAGCGCGAGCAGGCGTACGAGTTGGAGCGCCAGGGCCGGCCGCGCGGTTCGCCCGCTGTTGGCTCGAGTCTCGGCGTTGCTGTCGATGACACTCGCACACGTTCGCGGTCTAGAGGAGCTCGGTCGCGCAGCCGCCCGCGGGCTGTGCCCAACCTCGCAAGCCCTCCTGTCCGGCAAGAGTCGTGGTCGCGCAATGACAAGGAGGTCCTGCTTACGCCGCGCAGCCGCAGCCGGCACCGGTTTGCCGATGCCGAGTCTCAGCCAGCTGATAACTACGGTGCCTCTTCAAACGAAGAAGCCGAAGACAACCTGGCACAGTTTCAATCGTCCCAGCCCATGTCGCCCCGACCCCTGCCCGACCCAAGAAACCATTTCCAACAGCCCCAGCAGCAGCAGCAGCAGCAGACGCCTTCACAACCTCCTCAGCTCCCGCCTCGCCTCCAGAACCAAAGAACTGGCGAATACCAGCAGCAGCAGCAGGCACAGTCTCCTCCACGGTCGGCTGGGCCTCCCTCGATCTTCCAGAAGATGCGTGCCCACCGCACAGGCGAGAAGCCAGCACCCACCAACGAGAACATCCCTCCGCCATCCAGCAGCAGTCCCCTGCGTGCCCAGCGCACAGGGGACAAGGCCCAGGGCCGCCCTCTGCCCGACCCATCTTCCTACGCTTCTCCACCGCAGCCGCACAAGAAGCTGCCTCTTCCCCAGAAGCAGCCGCTGCAGGAGCTCCCACCCCAGCCGACCTACTCGCGTGAGCTACTGGGTGGTGGTGTAGCCGAGCATGATGCCGAGGACCGTCGTCGCCGGCAGCAGGCATACAACCAGCAGCAGCAGCAGCAGCCCCTTATCAAGCAGCGCAATAGAGGACCGTTTGGCGGCGGCAGTGCTCCCCAGTCGCCCCAGAGCACCACCAGTAGCACCCCCGGCGGTGCACCGCGCCCTGGCCCCGGCAAGTCGCTGCTGGAGCGCGAGATGGAGATGGAGCGGCAGCGGCAGCGCGAGTGGGAGGAAGCCCAGCGCGAGACGGCGGCAGCGCCACGACAGGCCGATAACGTCGAGGGTGTCAATGGCCGCTGGGACGTCAACCAGTGGAACGGCTACACGGGCGGCGACAGCCAGAACCGGGGCTCGCAGGGCATTGGCTCCGGCCGGCGGCAGATCGTCGGGCCGCGGCCCCTGCCCGGGCAGAGATAGGTTGCGATTTCCTAGTTTCTATTTTATATTTCTCATGTTATTTGATACACTTTTATGTTTAGGCGAGCCTTTTTTGTCAATATACTTCAATATACACGTTCAGTAGGCATTGGATTGATTAAGTGATTTAATAATAGATAGGTGGCTAATCCACGCGTGTATGAGTATCTCTACCAGTGGCCTTTTTGAACCAGGCTCTAGATTTATATATAGTGTCTTCCGGGTATCCAAGAATGCAAAGGGGAGTGTAAAAGAACAGGGGAAAAGTTAAAGACATAAGAAATGGTGTAGTGTAACAGGAATACAGTAAACAGATGACAAAGATGATACAAAGAAATAAATAAAACGATTAGTCGACATCGTCAGGGCGTGTGCCGCTGGGGCCGCCAATGTCCTCCTTGGCCTGCTCCCGGATCGCGTCCGCAAGCCGCTCCGCGTCGTCCGCCTGCTTCTTCTCCTGCCACCGCTCTGTCAGCTGCTTGCGGCACGCCATGTTAAGGTTGCGCGACGGGTCGCCGCCGCAGATGTGGCAGTTGTTGTTCTTGCGCGACCGCGGGAAGCCGAAGCGGTTGTGCCGCCCGCGCACGACGCTCTCCAGAGTCTCGCCGCGCCGCATCGCAGCCAGAACCACGGCAGCAAGGTCGGCATTCTCCAGCGCCGCGTCCAGGTCCTCCAGGCTCTGGCGGGCACTGCTGCCGACACCGTGGTGGTGGTTGTGCTCGAACACACTATCGTTGCTTGCACTGCGCGGCAGCGGGGGACGGCCAGTGCCAATGGTGGTGACATTTCCGTTACCATTGGTTCCGTTGACTCCGTTGGTGTTGGCCTCCTCGTCGCCAATCTTGGTCTTGCCGTCCTTCTTGTCGTGGAGGTGGCCGAGACCGTGGCCGTGGAGGCCGTGCTTCTCCTGCACCATTCTAAAAAGCGAGTGCATAGACTCCCAGCTCGACACCGCCTTATCTGAGTACCGCTGCCAGTCCAGGTCACCAAAGGCACGCGCCTCACGCTGGCCCTGCATCATGCGCGCACGGCGCAGGTACCGCGCCGGTTGGTGGCCGCGGTCGGCCTGCTTTGCGACACCCTTGAGGACGTATGCCATCGGGCCGATGCCGGCAGAGATATCCTTGAGGACAAAGCCCATGATACCCATGCCGAAACCCTTGACGAAGCCGCGGACACCGCCGCCATTGCGTGCATGGCGGATGGGAAGACGCACGACACCGGTGAAGCCGTCGTAGATGCCAAAGACAAACTCATTTCCAGCTGCCCGGAGACCACTCTTGAAACCCGTCACATGGGGCGGGCGCCGCACAGTGTCGTCGCCGTACAGGCGCGGGGCGTTGTGGAAACCCTGGCAGAGCGCAAAGTAGAGCTCAATGGGCGCCATGACAAGCGCCACAGCAGATCTTCCCACGCTCTTGCCCACGGCATGGAAGACAACCTCAAAAGAGCCCTCCTCTGCCTCGCCAGAGTTGCGAGAATCGCCCAGGGTATCGTCGTCTTCGCCCAGGGTGTCCTCTTCGCCCACATCTCCAAGAGCTGCAGCAGCGGGATCGGCACTTTCAGCCTTTGCCGCCTTCTTCTCCTTCAGTGCCTTCTTCTGTGCCTTCTTCTCCTTCCGCGCTGCCTTGTTCTTCTTGCTGCCGCTGACAATCTCGCCGACGGCAGTAAAGGGGCCGCTGACAACCTCGCGGAACGAACGAGCAATCGATCCGAACATAGCTGTGATCGGCTCGCCGGGACCCTCGAAGTCGTTCCACTCGGTGTGGCGGATCAGGCGCAGGTTCTTGTATGACATGTAGCCCTTCTCGACAAGAGCTTCTGCGGCCAGCGGACTGAGTCTGATGTTAGAGGCCTTGCGCTGCCACACGGCAACACGGTCGGGGAAGATGGCACAGCGCATCGAAGTCTGTCCCTCCATCTCCATGGTGCGCATAAACGACTTGCATGCATTCTCGGCGCCATCGCCCTCTCTCTCGATCGACGCTGCGATGGTTTGCGCGGCAGAGCGCGCCTCCTTGGTCAGGAGGTACTCAATGCCCTCGGCGAGAATGTCGGCCGTCAGGCGCTTGTAGGGGATCGGCTTGGGGCCGACCTTGGACTTTTCAATCATGGATCCCCAGAAGTATTGGTCACCAAAGAAGGGCACCACCTGGATGGGAAGACCACACTTGAGAGCAATGGCAGTCGTGCCTGCGCCGCCGTGGATGACGCAGCCGCGCACCTGGGGGAACAGCCAATCGTGAGGAGTGTTCTCGAGCATGTAGATGTTGTCGGGGAGGTTATCGCCCTTGCCACCAAAGCCGCCCCAGCCCTTGGACACGAGCGCGCGCACGCCCGACTTCTTGACAGCCTCGAAGATCATCTCTGTGAAGCTGTCTGCATCGTCGACTACGATGGATCCGAATCCGATGTAGATGGGCGGCTCTTCGCTCTCTGCCAGGAACTTAACGAGACTCTCGGGCGGTGTGAACGAGGATGCCAGCTCCAGGAAGACAAAACCGCCAATGTCAATCTCCGGACCCCAGTCCTCGGGCTTGGGGATGAGGCCTGGACTCCAGAGGTAGGTGAACGGAACGTGCATACGGTAGATGGAGCCAGGGGCCCAGATCATAGAGATGGGTTCGAGGTCGAGAGTGCGGACACGGAAGTTGTTGACCAAGTCACCCAGGCCCTGCCAGACCATCATATCGATCAGCGGGTACGAGATGAAGTTGGTGTAGCCCGGGTCGACGGTGGACTTTTTGATGTTGGCCAGCGGGTGCGGGAAGGCCTGGGTTGGTGTGTAGGGGAAGGTGAACATGATGTGCAGCGGCACGCCGAGTGCTTCGGCGCAGTGGACGTGGACGTAGCTGGGCGGGTTCGCGATAATGGCATCTGCAATGAAGGGCTCCTTGTCGCCGACAAGCTTCTGGTTGTGGAGGTCGTTGGGGTCGTCGGTAGCGTCTACACAGGAGCGCCAGAAACCATCAAACATCTCTGCCATGGCATCACGCCGGCGGCCAATGTCGCCAGACCGGACGGTAGCCAGACTGGGAATCATGCCGGGGTTCTTAACCATGAACGCCATGAGCTCGGCCGGGTCACCGCCAACAGAGAAGAATTCGAGGCCGGCATCCTTTTCGATAAAGTCGCGGAAGGCCGGGTGGGTTGCAACGCGGACACGGTGGCCGTACTGGTTCTTGAGCACGCGACCAATCTTGAGGAAAGGCTGGATGTCACCACGCGAGCCAATGACCATGATGACAATGTTGAGCCGGGGCGACTTTTGATGGGCCAGAGTGCGAGAGATGCGGCCAAACTCGGCTGCAGCCAGCGACATTTCGGCTTCAGGTGCATACGCATTGGGGTCCTCAGAATCTGTCGTCTGGTCTTCATCAAGGCTGTCGCCCTGAGTGATGCGACGTACTGCAGCACCAACGGCCTTGGCCAGAACACCGGTGTGGCTCGTGTCCTTGACGGAAATGGGGAGGCGGCCATCGCGGCGGCCCTGTGATTTGAGGAATGTGCGGTACGAATGGTGGCTTGCAGACGTCTTTGTCCGGTCTTTTGGTGTCTTCTTCCAGAACGAAGTTCTTGTCTTTGCAGGCGTGACAGGCTCCCCGGATGTGGCTCCTGCTGCTGAGGCTACTGCTGCCTGTCCGTTGGATGCCGCTGTGCCCGCTTCGAGGTCTGCCGCAGCCGTGCGCCTTGTTGGTGGTGGCGAAGGACTGTGCTCATCGTGTGCTGGCAAGTCCATCAGATCCCAGTGAAGGGTAGATGTTCTCCGGAGCTCCCGGATCAGGTTGACATCGGATGTATTGCGCTTGATGGATGACGGAAGGGTGGTGGAGCGGTCTCTGGTTGCGCGCTTGGAGAGTGTCTTGTTGAAACCGCCCGACTGGCTGCGCTTCATGGCCTGCTTGTTTGCGCCCGACTTTGCGGTGGCAATGGGTGCCAGGTGCCCGTCATCTGTGGCATTGTCGGCCTCTTGCTCGATTCCGGCATTGGTCGACACTGTCTGATGCTGCTCAAGCGCATGGTAGTAGTCGTTTGCGCCGTCGGCGGCGGGTTCGCCCGGGGATTGGACGGCAGGAGGGACTAATGTTGGGAAAGCAAGGTGCCCTTCTTCATCAAGGGCGACGCTTGTCCGCCGGCCGTCGTCGAGGATGTCCTCGTAGTGGACCTCGTTGTCTTCACGCATTGCGCCGTGGGAGTGCCGCCGTTGCTGGCGACTGTATGGGTGGTGGTGTTTGCGCACAAGATCGTTGGCAGAGAACTGTCGTGAGATGTCGTCTGTCCGTCGTGGTAAGCCGTTTGACGGGCTTGATGTTGCTGATGTGCTTGTGATGGGATTTGAATTTGCTGTAGCAGAAGCAAAGGCTGAATCATAAACGTTGGTGTCGACTGGCTGAGACGGCAGTCCCTGGCCCTTTTGAGTCTTGCGGTCCGCCATAATAGTAGCAAAAGCAAGAATAAAGAGAGATAAAAAGTGTTAGTGCCCCCAGATGGCTAGCCGCGGTGGAGCGCAGAGTTGATCGCCGGGCCAAGCTAGGTGCAGCTAGGCGTGGTGCTTACAGAGCGCCGTCGGTGGTAGTGAATACTCTGTAGTGAATTTGCTCTGTAGTTGGCGCGCTGGGAAAGCCTTTTTCGTTCTCTTTTTTCGTGTTCTTATCTGCTGGCCGTTCTGGTCGTTGCTCTGTGCTGCTTTATTGCTTTTCTTGATTCTCTGTGGGGAGAATGATGCTGCTTTCGGGTGTGCTCGTCGACTGGAATGAGGATCTTCTCTGCTGGTCTGCTCCTCTTCCTGCTCCTCTGCTGTTCTAGTCTCTGGACTAAGACTCCTCCACTAGTCAAATCTTCTTCATTCCTGGTGACTTTCGACAGATCCTTCTAGGTGTTCTCCGCGGTGCAGCTTGTGCGTTCTCAGCGTAGGGCCAGACTGTCAGGCCAGCCAGGTCGGACGGGTCAACGGACAGCACGGACGAAGCGGACTTGAGTAGTACTCGTTTTCGCTTTCTCTTAGTCGGAGATGGTCGATAAGGAATTGAAAGCGCGGGTAAAAAGGGCTAAGAAGTAGAGTAAGCAAAAGTGGTGTGGTGAAGTATTGGCAGTGAATTGGAGGAAGAAGAAGTAAGAAATCGAGGCGAGCTAGGTTTAGGGCGGACGGGGATAATACGAATAATAGAAAGGGGAGAGAAAAAATATAAAAAAACAGATAGGAAAGAGATAAAAGGACGATCAAGGAGCGCTAGCAGGTGGCGCTTTCCTCACAGGTCGCGAAATACGCCGTATTGTCGGTTGGGGAAGTCGCTATCGTGTATTAGACGGCAGGTGCATCCAGAAAGTCTAGAAGAGGAAGGATGCTGGGCTGCAGCTTCTGTTTTGTTTTGAAAGTGTCCAGCATTGTGGGAAGGCACGCGAGTCCTAGTCCTCATATACGGAGCAGGCATTAGCTCGCTCACTTTGCTCCTGCCGTGCCATTGACTCCGTAACGCGCTGAAATTACAGTGACGTCACAGGATGCATTCAGCGTGTGCACAGCGGTTGTGCATTTGTGTTTGATTTTGAGTGTATCGATTTCCATCATATTAATCGTATTTGCTATGATTTCTGTAGCTATATGATCGACTGTATGACATTACCTTGTACAGAGGCAATTACAGACGAGAGGCACAGACACAGGCACAGTCACAATTGGCGCCACTTATCTGCTCGTCATCGCATCGCTCTTTCCACAAAATAGCAGGATTCAATTCCCCGTCCTTTGCGCCTTCTGTATTGCGACGTTTTCGTGCGCCACTCTTTCCTCTTCCATTTTCTTCATTTTTCCTTTTTTTTTGTCGCCTCTGCGCCCTCCTTCTCAAAGTGTTTCGCCTGCTGGAACGCGCATCGCTCCTTCCTCACTGGCTGCAGCCAAACCCGCGGCGGCGCAGCGTCGCACTCGATGCATTTGCATGTGCTGATCGCTGTATTACCTGGTGCGCTGTACGCAGCTCCGTGGCACAGTGGCCACAGTGTATATACTGTACAACGCAGCTCGACATGCATGCAACGGTAACTATGGGCCGGCACTTTGCACTTTCCATAATGGAGGGTGGGCGGGTTTCGGGAAATTCCATGCGTCCATCCTTTGGCGGCGCTCTGCAACTGTAGCGTAGGCCGATAGGCCAGTCGAGACCACCAATTTCTAGAAAGGGAATTCGATAGTAGCCCGATTTCAAAGCCGGGTCCGGGTTGTTGTCGCCGTGCGAACTTCTTTGTTTGACATACAACCGCCTCGGGGTCTGACAACTCATAAGACGAAAATGTCTTAGCTGCGGTGGCAGTTCTTGGCCCGGCCTGCTTTGGTGTCCGTCTTTTCCAGTCTTGGTGGCCGACTTGGCAAAAGACGGATGCCTCGAGGTAGTAGCCATGTCTGGCGACTCGGTGTAGTCCACGAGTATCGAGAGTATGACTCGTATCTCGGCTTGTCGCATCTGTCCTGAGAGATGTGAACAGTCTGAATAGTCTGAACATAAACAGCCTGGACAACTTCACCAATCCAGCGCAGACGTGTTGGAGGCTGGCGCACGCGCAGCCGGCTCGGACGGCGATGCCTCTGCAGCACCCGCGACCTTCTTCGGCTCCTTGTCCGGCTCGTCCTCCGTCAGGCCCAGCACCGCCGCCAGCTCAGACTCCTCGCCCGGCTGCGCCCACCGCACGCCGCGCCGCGTCAGCTCCGCGTCCACCGTCGCGCGCCACTGCTGCACCAGAGGATGCGCGCGCGCGACGTCGAAAATGGTCTCCTCTCCTTTGGCGTCGCTAGCAACGTCGTACACCCAGGTGCCATCCGGGGCAAAGTAGGTCGGCGCATAGATGGCCTGCATCGTGAGCTCCTGGCGCGCGCGCGCAAGCAGCGCACCCTCCTCGGCGCCCAGGTTGTCGCTCTCGACCTGGAAGCCCAGCAGGCCCTCGATAAGCCCGAGCAGCTCGCCGACGACGAGGCCGAGGGCGGCGCCGAGCGAGTAGCCCTCGTCGAAGCCCGCCTGGAGGCTCTCGTTCTTTCCGGCGGTCAGGCCTTCGCGGTAGCCTGCGGTGCTGTGTTCCTGCTGGAGACGGTTCATATCCGACGGGTGGGCGTGGGTGTCTGCATTCCGAGCACTGTTTCCAAACGAGGAGGAAGTGGTGCGCCCGTCGTCGCCGCCAAAGACGTCGTCAAAGAGGTCGGTCTCGTGGCGCGGTGTCTGGCCGGCCTCGCGGTCCTCGGCGCCGCTGTCGTCCGAGGCCTCCTCTTCAGTGACGCCGTGGTATCCGTCCGCGCCGTCATTGTCGCCAGCCATGTCCAGGTCGTCCACCAGCTGCGGCTGCTCTGCCTGCGGCATGACCACTGTCGGAGTTGGTTCTGTTGCTGAAGCCGTCACGAGATCGTCCTTGCTGTAAGGGTCTGTCGGCGGCCGCTGATGCATTGCGTTAAAGTGTAAGTTGGAGTAAAGTTTCGTTAATTAGTAAAACCAAAAGTACAGACGTCCCGTTCACAAGCTTCTCCAGTCGTCTTCAGCGCAGATCGATGCTTTTGACTTTTCTTAGCGCCCCGCTTACGGCGCTGTAAGGGACGGCATGCCTTACATAACCCCGCCGGACTAGGCTCCCGCAGCCTGTGGAGCGCTAACGGTCGGTTGGTGACTTGTCGTCATAGGTCTGTAGAAGGCTGGAGATGGCATTCAAAATCAATTCAAGAAAGTCGATGCAACGCAAATCCAAGATTATATTAATCAAAATACTCCCGTTAAATTCCCATTCAAATCCGCAGAGAAACGCTAACATGCTAGACAACAAATAAAGACAAATACAAAATTAAACAAAATAAAGAGCCATCATCAGATTGTCCAAGTCGTCGTGATCCATCTTGTACCGTGTTCCAAAATACCCAAATAAATGCAAGCAGTCTCGAGCCAATATTAATGTGATATCAAAATATCAGATCAAAGAATAAAAATCGAAATCAAAATAGAATCACGCATCCGCATCGCGCGGCACGGCACTCGACGGCTCAATGACAATCTGCGGCAGCGTGGCCAGGCGCAGGCTCGGCAGCTGGGGGATCACTCTCGACACGGGACGGGCAGCCTGGCTGTTGCTCTGCGATGCTTCTCTGGTGACACCGCCGGGCGAGTAGTCCGGTGGTGGCTCGGCATACGAACTCTCGGCCCGCGACTGCTGCGGCGTCAGGTCGTCAAGGGACACCTCGTCGTATCCCGGTGGCGAGTGCAGCGGCAGGCTGCCATCACCCATGTCCGCTTCAGCCGAGTCGATCAGCTCGGGACTCGACCCAGCGCGGCCGATTGAGCTTGCCCTTGACCGTACATCTTGGCCACTTTCTGCTGTCTGTGTTTGTGTCAAATCGTCGCTGTGTGTCGTGTTGATGCTCAGCACAGAGCTAGCGCTGCGGCCGCGCTGGTGTGCTTCGGGGCGGGGAAAGTTCTGGCTGAGAGCAGACGGCGAGCGGCCCGAGGCGCCAATACTAGCGGCGTCGCTAAGAAGGCCCATCCGTTCGCTCTCGTTGCTGTTGGCCCGAATGCGTGTTCCGTCGTGACGTGCGACACCCAAATCGGCATAGCTGACACTGCTGACGGCACGCTGGCGCTGCTCCTGGGCGCGCGTGTGCTCGCTGCGCAGCTGGTTGAGCTCGTTCGGGTTGTTGAGAGTGGCAGACTGCGACTGCTGCCGGATGGCTTCGAGGGCGACGTGGTCTCCGCGTGCACGGGCGTCGCGGCGGGCTTCGCGGCGCTGCTCGCGCTCTTCTTGCTGGCGCCGCCGCGCTAGGCGGATCTGGTACAGTGTATCCATTTCCTCCTCGCGCAGCTGCTCGTCTGCCTCGGCCGTCGGCATCTCTACGACGACGTCGATACCGTCGCGCTCGCCCTCGCGGCCCAGCACCGATTCGCCCTCCAGCGCGCGCGGTCGGTACGGCGGCAGGGTCATGACAGAACGTACGCTAGTATTCCGGTCGACGGTAGCAGTTGTTCCTGTCGGGTTTGTGGTTGTGTTTCGTGCGCCGCCGGCTGCGGGTCGTGCTTCAGCCGTTGCTGGGCCAGCCTCGGGATGGTCGTTGTCGTCGCGGCCAGATCGTGCGTATTTTGGCGATCGTGTGCGCTGCCATCTTCGGTAGGCGACAAAGGCGAAGATGCCGACTGTGAAGACGACGGCGACGATTGCTACAACCTGAGGGTGTTAGTGTTTTTGTTTGAGATCAAATAAGCAAAGCGAGAGTAAGCAGGACAACGTACAATTGCGGCCGTGTAGTTTTTGGAGGAGCCATTTGATGATGAGGAATCGTTGCCCAGATTCCGAGCGGTTTTGGAGCTGGTGCTGTCGCTCCTTGAGCTGAGGATCTCCCCCAACGGAAAGGCGAGCATCGCGGCGGTGATGGCTCTGGCGACTGTTGAAGATTCGAGAGGAATGTCGATGCTAAAGTGATGCTGATTGAATGTCTCGGATGGATGAATGAAAAGGCGGCGTGAGAAGCTCTCCGATCTACTTGGCAGCGCAGGAAACACACCGAGGGCAGCTCTGCATGTTGCACACGAATGGTCGGGCGTCTGTGTCGTTCTTCTGTTTGTTCACTTCTCTTCTTCCTCAGATCTGCCTGTCTTTCTCTTCTTTTCTTCTCTTTTCCTGTCGCCTGTCTCGCTGATCCTTGTTGATTTCTGGGGCGTGCCGATCTGCTGTTTCGTAGTTCTTCGTCTGGATTCTTCGGCAGTATCCGCAAGCCAAGCTGTAGATGCTGAGGGTTTGTTGCTTCTCGTGCTCTTCTGTCTTCTGCTCGTTACAGACAACGAAACGAGTCGACAGCAAGTCAAGACGAAGACGGTGCGGCTGGGAAACTTGGAACGACGTGAGATGTCACGTTGTCGAGAGTGGAGGCCGCTGATGACGCGCAATCAGCTGAGGCGAATAGTGTCGTTGAGAGTCGACGAAATCGTGTTAAGTGATGGAAGAGTAGATTGATATTGAGGTTGAAGTCGAAGTTGAAGTAAAATCGAAATCAGAAACGGACGATGACAGAGACAACGAAAAGCACGGTAAGACAAGGGGCCCAGTTCGGAGGGCAGAAGGGGAAAGATGCGACACGAAGACGAAGAAGGCAGGTACGGGCAGACGAGAGGGGGTCGTCTTCCTGGCCTGTACTCTGCAATAACTACTTGTACGATGGCTGGTATTAATATGAGCCAGTCAATTGTGCCAATCAAATGCAATGCCAGCGATAATAGCAATAGTAGCAATATTATCAATATGGAAGGAGCAGCTAGTGTCAATACGAGGCGTGGCCGCATACTGTGTATGTACGATCTTGTAACAAAATACAGCAGGCAGCAAGCGAAGAGGGAAGGAGGAGGATGCACTCTGTAGGGAAGGAGGCAAGGACCCCGGCACCAACGGCTGGCCAGCCCACGAGAGAAGGTGCGAGGGTGCGTGTCAGTGCGTGTCAGTCCTAACTAGCGGGCTAGTGCTATCCCACAGTGGGGTACAGCACGCTTTGGGTAGTCTCAGTCTGGCGGTTTGGGCGGTTCGCTAATGCTGAGCAGAGTGTGTTGGCTGTTGGCTGGAATCAACTAATCTTGATCACGACCTGTTGGACGCTCCTTCTTTGTTTACCGGGCTCTTTGAAACAGGAAAGAGCTGTCAAATTGCCAAAGGAAGGTGCGATGCATCTTACTCTGTGTAGGATACTTCCGCCTCGTTCAATTCAAAATAGACTTAAACTGAAGTCTAATCTGAACTTTGCATTCTCACCGGGCAGAACAGATACCGGACGGGGCTGTGCAGGTAGTCTGGAACCACCGCCACATCTCTCCAGCATTGAGCCACGCTGTAAATATACGTATTGCAGGTTCTCCGTCGTAAAGCTGCTGCTAGTATGCCACGTTCCTTCCCTTTTGGAATTCTTTTGCGAGCTGTAAGCACATCTTACAAGGAAGGAGCGTCAGAGGCTGGGTGGATAGGCACATCACCAAGTCAGGCTGACAGAGTAAATAAGATACTTTGCCCAGATTTATGCATAGTCCATACAGAAGACTCACAGCACACACATGCATGTATTACGTATTCCACATCAATAACCAAGACTTCCAAGAGCCACCAACCCTCGGGCGTTAAGATCTAGATAAAGTGGTGAGGGGTGGCCAGATTGGCAATATTGAAACTTGGGCAGAATGAGGTGGAAGAAGAAAATGACAAAATGACGATGACCATAATCTCAATTACAACGATAATTCCAGGCGAAAGACAAGAAAGCAGGATCTAGCTGGTGGCCGTAGATAGCAGGCCAATGACATTGACGAATCGCAGTGTCGAGGCCAGCTAGGCAGACAGGCGGTCCCAGCCCAGGCGGCTATCGAAACAAGTCGAGGGCTTTCTAAATAAAAGACTTCAGTTTAAATGGACGATAGACGCAGTTACAGTCCAAACCAATGCACTGGTATCCAAGTTATGGGTTACATTGCAAAGATGGGTGTGCTCAGCCCTATGACGCATGAGATCAGAGTAGACAAGCTCGCTATTAATACTTGATACTAGAGACAACAGAAAACTAAATAAAAATAACAACAAAAATAGGAATACAAAACTACCCAAACCGCTTCTCAAACTTCTTCAGCATCCCCGTCACGCCCTTCTCCAGACGACCGGCAGACTCCTCAAGCTTGCCCCGCGGCTCCTGCTTGCCCGTGTACTTGTTGTGGCCCTCGCCCGCCCCGGGCTGGTAGTGCTGCTGGTGGACTGCGTACGGATTAGCTGATGGGGCTGCTGGGGCCGATGGTGGTCCTGGAGCTCCGGGAACGGCCGATGGCGGCGCTGAGCCTGTAACCGGCGGCGGCGAGAACGTGCCAAACGTCGCCGCCGGGTTAAACGGCGACGGTGCCGAGCCGGTAACGGGCATGGTCGTGGCGCGCGACAGGCCAGGGTGGGCCTGCTGAGATGGTGTTTGTGGTTGTGGCTGGCCGGGGAACTGCTGGTAGTGCTGGGGAAGACCGGCAGGCGTGGGCGGGTTGCTGGTGTACGCGGGCGGTGCCGGGAACGAAGGGGCGCCCGGGGGAGGTTGGAACTGCGGTGGCGGGATGCCCGGGCTGAGAGGGCCGAGGCCGGCGGGCACTACGAGACCTGGACTGAAGGGCGTGGCGGCGTCTTGGTACAGCGTCTGGTGGAGCGGGTGCTGGGCGGGCGCGTCCTCGGGCGGCGGCGTCTTCTCGCGCGGACGGATGGTTTCTGGTGCAGGCGGTGCCGCCGGGTTGTATGCGAATGGGGCCGCGAATGTCTGCGTCTGTGTAGGCTGAGTAGACTGAGAAGACTGGGAAGACTGGCCAGGCGGGCCTGGTGGCGGCGGTGGTGGTGACTGCGTGTGTAGCGAAGCCGTCTGTGAGTGCGCGCTGGCGTCTTCGCCCGAGGCGGCCGACATGGGCGGTCCGGCAAAGGTTGGAATGCCAGCGGGTGCAGCTCCTCCATTCAAGGCAACATTCTCGAGCTTCTGCACGACCGAGGCCATGCCGTTGGTCGCTGCGCCGTTGGCGTGCACCGGCTGCACCGGCTGGACGTGGCGCTGCTGCTGGGGCGGTGGTGGCGGTGCCGGCGCGACGGGGACGGGCTCGTCCTGCACGTCAATGTGGTGCGCGGGCAGCACGCGGCGCACGCCGTTGACAAACTGCAGCGCATCGAGGTGTGTCCAAAAGTAAATGTCGACGGACGCGAGCTTGTAGTGGTAGATCTGCTGGTTGGACGGGTCGTAGGTGGGCAGGTGCCACTCCTCCATGTTGGGCACGCTGTTGACGCTGACCGACACCATGCAGCTGTGCTTGTACGAGTAGCGGACATTTGTGTGGTCGAGGACTGTCTGTCAGCTTTTATCAAGTATACTCTCTATAAGGCACCTACATCCGTCAAAGGCGTCCTGGTGCTCGGTGCCCGGGTTGTTGGCGACCTCTATGCGCGCGCGCCCGTCGTGAGGGTTCTCAAAGAGGTAGACATAGGAGCCCTTGTTGAAGCGGTGGTGTGGTGGCACGGCAGTCTCGGGGCCGTAGAAGTAGTGAATGTCGGCAAACCTGGTTGTTAGATGTATTTTTTGCTGTATGGTCAAAAAAGCTCACAGTGTTGCGACATTCTCCTCGCCCGGTCGCGCAGCCATCGCGAGGTTGTGGAGATTGGAAGTGTTTGTAATGTTAAGCCGTATCTATGTGAAAGAGTCGCAGAGGACAAGGTCGAAATAGCTCTAAGCAAAGAAAGACAGAAATAAAGAGGGAGAAACGAGGCTGGATTGGGGGAAAGAAATGAGAGAAAGAAAAAGAAGAGCTCAAAATAAACAGCCGAGATGGGAGATACAGGTGTGACAGGCGCGGAATCCTGCTGGCCCATTGCTACAGAGGAATAGATTATCACTGCACACCTTCCCCTCTCTGCTCCCCTCCTTGTCCCCTCCTCGACCACACTCGACCACTCCCGTACTGTTGTCTCTTGTCTCTCTCCCGAACACTATCTTTTTTCCTCACCAACCGCCAGCGTCATGCACCCCTGCATCGCGGCTCTAGCTCTTTGTAGTCGCTTAATCTGCATTTTCTAGTTTCTGTTCCTCGACAACATCATCTCGCGAGACCTGAGGCCATATCTGCGGCCGCGTCTACAACGCGGAAAGCTGACTATTCTCATTAATATTTTTTCATCACCTACACCTCACACCACCAACTCTCACTGAGAACTCTTGCACAAACAGCACTCTACGTCGCATGTGCTCAAGCTGTGATTGACTTGATTCATTCGCAATGCGTCGCCATTTGCTGCCACTGCTGCGGGAATGCCCACTAGGGTGTCCAGTCCTGTCCTAGAACGGCAAGTCGGCGCTTACACGACAGCGGGACGGGCCAATGACATGTGGCAATTTGGTGTTCAGTGTGTAAAGTGGGGCATCGACTTGCGATGGTCACACCTCGAGGTTGGCGTGATAAACTGGGATTATGTAATACACGCTGATGCGGTCGCGAGTGTTCTACTGTACAAATGAATTGATTTTGGTCGCTACAAAAATTCATACAGTCTGAATCATGCAAGCGAGCTCCAGGGTCCTGGCTGCCACACTCACATACAAAAACCAGTGGGGGCCATGTATGAGACATGTGGATGTCGTCTGTAGTGATTACGTAAGTATACATCGGAGACAGGACCGGAGCTGAGGGACCTCGGGACGTCATCCATGGGTGTTAGTCAATGCGCCCCTTATGATGTCAACATGTGAAGGTCGAATGCGATTGACTGTCTGGGATGTGCATGGCAGAAAGCATATGTTTGCACTCTGTATGACCTGCGACGATGCCATGGCCTCGAAGAGTAGACACATTGAAGAAAAAGAAGCTGAATGAAAGAAGCTAATCAAGCGCGAGGGTAGCCAATCTGAACAACCCGATATATAAGAGTGGAAACCAGACGCCCATAGTCAAAAGTACTGCAAATAGGGCAAAATCATATGCCATGCCTCGTATTTATCTTCTTCACCGCAGACTACTGGCGTATTTATCATTGTTTGAATTGCAAGGAAATGGCTTATGGTGGTTCGGGGTATGGCCACCCTGATCTAAATGTCTAAAATCGCACGCATATGAATCAAGATTAACAAAGGACAACGTAAACACTGCCTGTTTACTCCTCCAGGTTCTTGAACACGTAGGTGGGCGTCGACTCGGTGTACGGCACACCAAGCTCAAACAGCTTCTGGATCACAGCCGCAAAGTCCTTGAAGAACACGTCGTTGTCGGCGGCGTACTTGTCGACGGTCTTCTTGAACTCCTTGTCCTGCACGAAAGCCATGTCGGCCGGCAGCATCATCAGAGTCTTGGTCTCCTTGTCCTCGTACTGCTTGGGGCCGTCCCACTTGCGCCACTGCCACTTGCTGTTGACCAGCAGCTTGAAGTAGTCGTTGGTCATGACAGTAGGCGAGAAGGTCCACGGGCCGTCGAAGCCGCTGTTGCTGGTGTGGCAGCGGCCCAGAGCGTGAGCACCGGCCAGGGCAACGATCTCCTGGTCGTTGAAGCCCATGCGGTAGAAGATGTTGCGCACGTGGTCGGCGCCCTGGGCGGCGTCGGGCAGGCGGCCGTCGGGAGTGCAGGAGTTGAAGTCGCGGTCAGCACGGCCGGGGCGGTAGGGGATCTTGGGGCCCTGCATCTCCTGGATGGCGCAGACACCGCCCATGATCCAGAGGTCAGAGTAGCTGATCCAAGGGAACTTGGCTGTTTTTGTTAGTTTTGTCTTTAAAACAGGGAAACAGAGAAAGAGGACCTACCCTTGATGGGCTCGAGGAAGTTGCGGGCGTTAATCAGACCGGCGTTGGCACCGTGGTTGCTCTCGGGGGCAAAGCGCATAGTGGCACCGTTGCTGCCACCGGTACCGGTGGCCTTGTCGTAGGTGCCCGACGCGTGCCAGGCCAGACGAACAAGGACGGGGCCGTAGCTGCCGTCATCGTACTCGTCGTGCTCCTGCAGGGCCTTGGCAATCTCGTTGTAGACGGCCTGGTAGTCCTTGAACTCGGGTTTGAACTCCTTGGGCTCGGCGTTCTGGGTGAAGAAGTAGTAGGCGGCACCGGCACCGACAACACCAGCACCCAGCCAGATGGGCAGGGAGCTGGAGCCCTTGGGGGCCTCGGACGAGTAGTAGCGGCGGCCCGAGTTGGCGCCCTGGCGGAAAGCAGCGCGGGCGCCCAGGGGAGCGGAAGACAGGTTGCGGCGCGCGGGGGCGGCAACACGCGCAGCAGCGCGGAACATCTGGCGGGAAGCGGACATTTTGATCGATCGAGTATAATCTGGAGAGAAATGATTGTAAGCCTCAATTCTAAAATGAAGGGAGTGCTGCCTTAAGTATCCCGAGCAGACGCCGGTGTGGCAAACACAGAGGCCGGTGCGATAAGGGGAAGAGCGGGTTGGGTGGCGGATTGGATTGAATTGGAGACGAATTGGAGATTCAGGGTTCTGCAACACAATTCAGGGTCTTGGGGTCGATGACCTACCTTTCGAGATGCGGGTGAGTTGTAGAATCAGAAGAAGATCAGATCAGGAGAAGTTCTGGGGAAAAGCAGGAAAGAGCGAGATAAAACACTTATGAGGACAGCAGAATACAGACTTCCTGGGGGAATGAGAGAAGTGGGGGTGTAGTTGCACAAACAGACACACGGCGTGGAAGAAGATAGAAGAGGCTTTCGATAGGGCAAGAGCAGCAGCAGCAAGAACACATGGAAGGGAAGGAGCAAGCGGCCAGACTAGCTTTTGCGAATGGTCTGCTCTGGAAAGCCAAATCCCGGCTGCCAAAAGGGTGAGCCTGGCCAATGGGAAACCGTTATTTCTAAGCCGACCTGTTGCTGGACAAGTCTTGCTCTTGCCTATTTCTATTCTTTATCTGAAAGGGGCAGGATTCGCCGGGGCAACAAGAGGAAAGTGGGCTTTGGGACTACTGCTGGCTCGGTGGGTACAGGCTTTGCTGGCGGCGATAGTGGAAAAAAAGAGAAATGGAAATGGAAAAGGAAGGACAGTCCATCGCTCTTTCCTCTGGGACTGAGACTGGCGGTCGCAAAGCGGGCGGGCCAAGGCGCCGGCAAAGGAACGGAGCCAGTGCAGCTGTAATGCATTGTAGAGATATGGCACAAAATATCATTCGATAGTGCTTACGCCAACAATGGTTATCAGTGATTGCACCATAGAGGTTGCAGAATACTGGTGGTGTTCTGACTACTGCGGAATGCGACGGCATTTGGTGGTGTTTGCCTGCGCCTGCATCGTTTGCGCCTTCCTCAAACTTGCGACTTGAGACTGCGACTTCCTTACTTCAACAACCTGCGACTTCCTGCGCGGGTCCATGTCCAAGCTATCGGAGGGGCAGGTACGGGGTTAGGTGCGGTTGCCCCCTTCCTTCCTAATTCGTCATACGGCTCGTCGCCGTCTTCCGACAACTTGCAGTCGAGCCAACAGATACTCGTATTTTACAAGCAGCAATGTGTAATTTTGTGCGAGGTCAAAAATGTGAGATGGCTATCTGAGATAAGTGCATACAATGTTTGATAGTGTGACGTTTTTCTACTGCTAATGTATTCAGTACAGAGTGCTGGAATTCAGGTGCGCCGGTAGCGGCGGCCACCGTTACGTTGGGAACTTGGAAAATCTTCGGGAAGTGGCCGCAGGAGTAAGCAGCTAGTATTGCAAGCAGGGAGAATGGCCAGGAAGGAGCTACTGAGTATTGCACACTGGCCCGCCGATTCCACGAACTATTTCCGAGCGCATGTGAGATCGTAGACCGCAAGGCATCCAACTGAAGCGTAATGAAAACTCGTAACGGTGCAAAGAGGCCTCTAAAATAAGAAAATATTTCCATTAAAAATCAAAAAGTACAGAAGCTGACAAAAGACGGAGAAGGATAAAGGGTCCGAAAGTGGCGCGATTGCGGATGAAAGTAGCGCAAAGAAAAAAATTACCGCGCATGCAGCAGCGCCCAATCATAGCGCGCCATCTTTAATTGGTCCACTTTTTCGTTCCGTGGCAAAGTCGCGAACTCATGTGCTTTCTTGTCAAGGATTCCCAAGGAAGGAGCGACTGTGATTGACAAAATTGGGGAAGCACGAGGCGGTGACATGTGTAGAATAATGTCTTATTGTCAGCAAGTACTCAGTATCTCACTGTGCTACGAATTGCCAAGCAAGAAAAAGAGAAGAACATGGGACGCCATGCATCTTTGGACTACAATTACAAGAGAAAATACGGCCGACGTCCGGCGACTGCGTGTGTGCCAAGAGCCGAGTCAAAAAGTGAAAGAAATGAAAAAATTGGTATAATGAGCAAGTAAAGATGGAAATAGTCAGGAGTAGGGATAGGGTATGCATACTGAGTACTGGGAGAATCACAATAAAACTGCATATGAAAGAGGTAAGAGTCATACAGGGGCTAGAAATACAGTATGCAGCTTCTCGGCGTGTGCAATCTGATGGGGTTTGCGGATCTGGATGTCAACGTCAGCAACGAATACAACGGGACCCGGTCGGAGCGCCGAGCCAGATGCCGTCTGCATAAACTCGATCTAGACGACCTGGACCTGCCAGATGCGCATGTATTGACAAATGGTTGAGAATTTACCCTGGCTGTCAGATGTTCGATGTATTGCCAAGGCAGCCGCGGCGAGAGCAGAGATGATGACTCGAAGTTGCACTTTGGCTCCCACGTGCTGGCAGTGTAGAAGGTGTCTTTCTTCTTTCTAGTTTTTTTGGCTATTAGTTTGCCGGTTGAATGTCTTGAATGTGATGGCAAAGAGACATCAATATCATATGCCAATTTGGCTGATTATGTCAGCGATCTCTAAATCGTAACTATGCTGTAAATTCTTTGGGAAAGAACGACCCTTAATACCAGTCTGTCGGGACGCCACGCCATGCTCCTTCCATTTAATGCCCCGAATACGGTCTGCTTTGGGATAGAGGCATCGGCGAGGCTGACAATGATGATAAGCTTGTGAGAGACCCGTGCTTGGCCATATTATGCCTATGCAGAAGTACAGTCGATAGAATTTTGTAAAAATTTTATTTTTCATCTTTTACTTGGGCATCATTATTTGATATGAACTGTAAATCGATATTTACTTTGGAAATAAAAGTCAAAGCTGACTGCCGCTATCTGATTAGAATATTAATCGACGATTAGAATTAGATTGATAAAAAACAGCGATGATATTGCATCGTGAACAATGTACAAAAAAAGCAGGAAAATCACCAAAACATGGAAAAAATCATCAGAATCACAGTAAAAATAAAAGAAACAGATTCAACTATCAATACCCATCAAAAACAAAACTAATTTTGAGCAAAAAATGAAGGAATTCCTGTTCCTCCCTCGGGTGGGCTCGAACCACCAACCTTTAGATAGACTATCATAGGAAGATAACAGTCTAACGCGCTATCCAATTGCGCCACGAGGGAATTGAGGAGTTGTTCCAGTTGTTGGAGGAGACAAAGGCAAGGGGCTTTATAAGGGGAGTCGAACTAGCAGTTATTTGTACACCACAATTTGAAGATTCACGGCACAACCATTTATTCTGTAGATACTTTGAACTTTGCTATTATTATAGATTGATGGCCATCGGTGCATCTTTTTAGCCAACAACTAAGGCTTTCACCATCTCCAAAGTGTTGCTTCTGGGCATGCTCGCAAGCATGTGAAAGACTTGACGGCAGCGCAGAACAAACAAGAACGACTAATATACAAGACTAGATCCTTACAAGACTTATTCAAAATCGGCTGGGCCTTCTGCCGCTGGATCGGGGGTCTCGTAGACCTCAAAGAAACTCCGATAGCGCAGGGTGGCCTTCTCGGCGGCCGCGGCGTCCATGTCGACCAGCGGCTCGGACTTGTCAATGGCCGAAAAGGAGACAGATGTAGGCCCAAAGAAGTCGCGGTCAATGGCAAGGAACTTTTTCATCGAGTCCTTGCCTCCCCGCTGCTGCAGGTACGTCATGTACGCCTGGCACAGCTCCCGTTTTGTGCCAATCGGCAGGTGGCTGTGCGTGCGCAGGGCCACCATCACCTGCTCGAGACGGTCTTCCACCGTCTCCTTTTCCTTCTCCTTCTTGTCTTTCTTGTCCTTCTTTTCTCTCTTGTCTTCTACAAGCGACTGTGCAAGCTCAAACTCGAGCCACTTCACCCAGAACTGCCGGCTGTCGGCATAGTACTGCACGTTCTTCACAAACACCGTGCGCGCATCCGCGACGGAGCCCTTGACCTTCCACAGCAGGAACGCCCACTCGGCCACCAGCGCAGCCTTGGTGTAGATGTCCACCCGCGGCTCGGCAATCGTCTGCTTAAACACCTCAATGGCCGCATCAAGACCCGCCTGCCTCCGCTCCAGGTTGGCCAGCGACAGGATGGCCTCGACGCTGTTCGGCAGGATCTCAATCACCGCATTGTGAATGGCGCGCGCATACTCTGCGCGGCCACAGCTCTCCTCAAAGTAGGCAAACTGCAGCCGGATGGCCGGCCGGCTGATGGGCACAAACAGGGTCGAGGCACGGAGGTAAATGTTACGCACATCCTCCTCTTTGCCTGCTTGTCCCGACATCCAGCGCGCATAGCGGAACCAGAACTCGTCATAGTACGCACACGTCACCAGGCAGCGCTCGTACAAGAACACGACACGGGCAAAGTCGCCTTCCGCCTCTTCAAAGTCGAGGTACTTGCGCCAGTTTGCCAGCTGCGAGTGCTCAAGCTTTGTCACGTGAAAGTACGGGCGCTTGATCTCGGCTTCGTACGTCCAGCGCTTGGTTGTCTCCTCTTGCGTCTTCATAAATACAGAGTAGAGGAGAGCATCCACCTTTGGCCGCAGAACGACCTCCAGTTCGGCGTCGGATCTGTTTGCGTATTGCGCATCCTCGGCAACCGTCTCCGCTCGGAGCTGCGCCAGAACATCTTCAGACACAAGCTCGGCTACTGGCCGCAATTGCGACATCTGGTGATACCGCTCGTAGTAGCGCGAGTACTGGTGCATTGGGATTTTGATCACCCGCTTTAAAATGGCAAAGATTTGCTCGCCAGCCTCCATCCGCTCTTCATACTCAATGTACTTGTCCCATAGCGGATGTGAGAGAAAGTCTTGTCCAACATTTTCAACAGCACGTTCAAAGACCCTGTGAGAAAGAAAGAGTTAGCAGAGTCCATATGTAGAGCTGTCCATAGACGCATACTGATCAGAAGAGGGAAGCGGAGAGGGAGGGGTGTGGGAAGGGAGCAAAAATACAAGGTAAATGTTTTTGATCCTGAAGATTTGGCAAGGCTGTTGTCATGTTTGAATGTTTGAATGTCTGGCATATTTGATTGTAGGGCATGTTGTTTCGAAGCAGTGTGTAATCGTTGTGAGCGTCAAACGAGCATAGGCAGGGCGTCCGGAGGGACGAACCCTATGAGAGTGCCCTGAGGAAAGAGAAGCTTGTGGTTTGTGAGAGAGCAACATCCAGACGGCAGACAAAAGGGATTGGGGACTGATTGGGGGATTGAGGTGGCCATGACTGGCTTTCTCACCGTGAACGGATGCAATGATTCAATGGTTTCGTGTCTGTTGAGCCCTGTATGCCCATCTCTCCCAGAGATGGCTGGCATCAACCTATTTGTTCCTATGCCCCAAGTCATGCTGGCAGTCTCTCACAACGCCGGTTGGCTTTTGCCGGCATGTGTCGTTTCATCTGGGTCTTGGCGCGCTACAGGTGCTACATGTTATGCGGACAACACACGGGGAGGGGAGGGGGTCATTGGGGAGTAAGGGAGATTGCTTATGCTCAAGACTTGAGCGTATTGCGTTGCGACTTACTCTCTCACGGGCTGGGGCTCGTGAGTGGTCTCCATCTTGAAGGAGCAGAACTGCGTCCACAGGTCGACCGAGTTGGTGATGCTGGCGCACCCGCGCTCATACACCAGCTCGGCCGCCTCGGGCCCGGTAATGGTGAATTCAAAGTCGGCGTACTTCTTCCAGTAGCCAAACAGCAGAGGGAACTTGAGTAGCACGCGGTCGTAGGTGTTGCGCATCGTCTCGAGGGCCTGCGGGCTGGAGTTGCGGCCCAGGCCGCCTTCGAGCGCTTCGCATGCATAGAGTAGCTTCTCCCAGAGTTCAAAGTTGTCCGAGTCGACGTCCTGTGATGTTAGCACTGCGCCTGTACGTAGCCTTGTCGTATTGTTGCCATGCCGTCATGTCGTCATCGCGACCTCCTGGACACCGACTCAACCTCACCCCAACTTACCAGCTCCAGGTTCAGCTTCCGGATCTCGTTGTTCTCCTCGTCGCTGCCGCCATAATTGTAGTCTGCCATCGTGCTGCAGTCGTTCGATAGTATGAAAGAATGCGCGTGTCGGTAGTTGACGCGATCGAGATCGTGTCGACAAATCTCGCGATGTTTTCTGATTAGGTGCCGTGAGTCGTGCTGTGTGGCGCGTGGGTATCAATAACAAGTACCAGTAGCTCGGTAGAGAATAAGGCTGTGCAATCAGATCTAGGATGATGCAGAGAACAAATGATAACGAACAGCTGCGCGTGCGCTTCGACTTGTTGTTTTTGATTTTCTTGATTTTGCTTTTCTGGGGACGCACGGGCCACTTGGCGCTCTGGATTGCGCTGAAATCCTCCGTACTTGTACTTATTACATAAGACCCACCCTCAACGGGCTCCGCTCCATGGCGCTTTCCCTACGACTGTGAAAGGTACAAGGATACATATACAGTCACGTGCAACACAAGTACCTGCACCTGCGTCATGGGCCCACCAATAGCAAGTAAAGTGGAGGGGCTCTGGTGCTCCTGCTGCTCAGCACTCTCAGTGTCAGCTTCAGCTATCGACGCCCTAACGCTCCTAATAATAGCATGATCCCACACACTCTGATCCGACACACCACGACGAATAGGCACAAAAACAAGGATCGAAACGCAAACTCAGCTCCCCCAATCGAACAAGAGCCAGCACAGCTCAGACACTCAGCAGACACAAGTGCAATTCCAAATTCTGCACCTTGTGCGGCGTTGCAGCGAGCATCGTGTCTTGGCATCTTGCGGTCTGAAAAGCTTCAAGACGACGACGGCGACCAAGTCGAAAAACAACGGTGCTGCTGTTAGATTGCGCCGCGGACCGTGTAGAGCACCTGGAATTGAGTACAGACACCGTCTGGCAGCCACAGACCCGCGAGAACAGAACCCGGCACATCCTCCGAGCCCATCCCCGTCCGGTGAGAGATGCTCGTCTCGCTTGATCACGGGCTCATGATAATCTGAGTACGAAAATACACACACACAGGCAGAGATAGAGAGAGAGAGACATAAAAACAAAATGGACTACATAGGAAGCACCGTGTCCTGGAACGGCCAGGCGCCGGACCCCGACAAGTCCAGCCGCCTGATGATCCGCGACTATCCGCACCGCGCCATTGCCATTGCCTCACAATCACATGCGCTCATCTTCCGACACAGCGCGGCCGGCGGCAACTTTGGCGTCAACAATGCCAGCGGCGACACCCTCAAGTGCATGGTCGAGTTCTCGCCCGTGACCAAGGACATGATGAGCGACTACCGCGCCCTGACGCCGCGCCCCATCTACGGCACCCTCGGTCTGATTGCCGTTGGCCAGGACGTCTTCCTGAGCGTCATCACACAGGCACTGCGCGTGGCCACGCTGCGGCCGGGCGAGACCGTCGAGATGATCCAGCAGGTGCAGTTCTTCTGCCTCAACACCAACGAATACGACGACGTGCTGTCCACCGCCGTCGACCCGTGGGACGCCGACAGCGACGCCGCATCGGTCTACTCCCAGGGCCTCAGCCGCCGCGATGTGCCCGTCGAGCATCCTTGTCAAGAGCTTATGAAGCTCCTGGGCAATCGCAGCTTCTACTACAGCACCGACTTTGACCTCACAAACCGCCTGCAGGACCGGTCGGCCGACTCGGCCTCCTTTGACATTGACAACTTTGACGAGTCGTTTCTGTGGAATTCGTTTATGATCCAGCCGCTGGTCCAGTTCCGCTCGCGGCTGCAGCGCCATGAGCGCGAGACTCTCGACTCGTCGCGTATCCTCACGTCGGCCGTGCGCGGTTTTTGTTTGACAGTCACAATCCCCCAATCTGTCGCACCGCTACGGAACAGCTCTTCGGGCATGCCGTCATATCTCACTGTGATATCGAGGCTGTCGTGCAAACGCGCAGGTACGCGGTTCAACTCCCGCGGCATCGACGACGACGGCAATGTCGCCAACTTTGTCGAGACAGAGACCATCTACTGGAGCCCGAGCGGTGTCGTGTTCTCGTACGTGCAAGTGCGCGGCTCCGTCCCTATCTTCTGGGAGCAGTCGCCCGGCCTGCTTCCTGGCCACCAAAAGATTATCGTCACACGCTCGCCCGATGGCGCACAACCCGCCTTTGACAAGCACTTTGAGGATCTGGAGCAGTCCTACGGCGCCGTACACGTTGTCAACCTGCTGAGCGAAGCCAAGCCAGGCGAGGCCGAGCTGACACAGTGCTACCGCTACGGCTTGAAACACACACCTCTGAGCCGGCGAGAAGAGAAGAGTGGCATGGGCAACAACTCTGACGACCACTCACTCATCCGCTCTACCGAGTACGACTTCCACGCCGAGACAAAAGGACCCACGGGCTACGAGGCAGCACAGGAGATCCGGCGGTATATCGAGAACTCGGCCGACGGGTTTGCATACTATCTGGCTGTCGAGACGGATGACGAGAGCACCACCAAAGGCGGTCGCAACATGGTGCGCAAATCCTCGAGCACCAGCGTCATGCATCGGCGGTTCGTCGTCGTCCTCCAGCAGGAGGGCGTCTTCCGCACAAACTGCCTCGACTGTCTGGACCGCACCAACCTGATCCAGACAATCATCTCGCAGATGGCCGTCGAGGCTTTCTTGAACCAGCGAGGCGAGTATGCCGGCCCTGATTTTTGGGTACGGCACTCGAACCTGTGGGCAGACAATGGCGACGCGCTGTCCAAGATCTATGCCGGAACAGGTGCGCTCAAGTCGTCCTTTACACGATCCGGCAAGATGTCGCTTGCCGGTGCTATTGCCGACGCACGGAAGTCGGCAACACGCCTCTATATCAACAACTTTGCAGACAAGGGCAGACAGAATACCATCGACATGCTGCTTGGTCGACTCTACGGCCAGGCACCCGTCGTTCTGTTTGACCCGATCAGCGACTATGTCACTTTTGAGCTGAACAAGCGAGCAGCAACCTTTTCCTCGACTGAAACCATCAGGATGTAAGTTAGGAAACAGTATGAAAAGACACAAACAAATACTGACATCACAGCTGGGTTGGAACATTCAACCTTAATGGACGTCTCGACGGACTGGGTGAGGACATATCGCCGTGGCTGTTCCCAAAACTGCCAGAATCGGCCGACCAGCTGCCCGAGATCTTTGCCGTCGGCTTCCAGGAGATTGTGGAATTGAGCCCGCAGCAAATCATGAACAGCGACCCGTCCCGGAAACAACAGTGGGAGGCAGCCGTGCGCAACACGCTCAACCATCACGCATCCCAGGTCAACGGCGAGCCGTATGTGCTCCTCCGCAGCGGCCAGCTTGTGGGTGCCGCGCTGTGCATCTTTGTCAAGTCGTCGGCGCTGTCCATGATCAAGAACGTCGAGGGCAGCGTTAAGAAGACGGGCATGTCCGGCATGGCAGGCAACAAGGGCGCTGTCGCCATCCGGCTCGACTATGCCAGCACACCCATCTGCTTTGTCACGGCACATCTGGCTGCCGGCTTTTCCAACTACGAAGAGCGGAACCGCGACTACATGACCATCCACCACGGCCTCCGCTTCCAGCGCAACAGAGGCATCGACGACCACGACGCCGTGCTCTGGTTCGGCGACTTCAACTACCGCATCGGCCTCGGCCGCGACCGGGCCCTGGACTATGTGCGCGCCCATAATATCGAGTCCCTGTACGAAAACGACCAGCTCAACCTGCAGATGGTGGCCGGTCTTGCGTTCCCGTACTACTCCGAGGCGCGCATCACATTCCCGCCGACATACAAATTCGACGTCGGCCGCGACGACTACGACTCTTCCGAAAAGCAGCGTATTCCTGCTTGGACAGACCGCATCCTGCGCAAGGGCACACCGCTGCGACAGCTTGAGTACAACTCGGCACCGCTGCGGTTCTCCGACCACCGGCCCGTGTACGCCTACTTTGAATGCACTGTCAGCAAGACTGACGAAGCCCTGCGGGACAAGATCAGCCGCGACCTGTACGAGCGGCGCAAGGGCGAGGTCGGCGACGCGACAGCCAATACGACGGCCGAGGACACCGATGACGAAGATCTGCTGGGCTACGATGCGATCGAGCCTGGACTACCGGCCGCCAGTTCTGACCGCCAAAAGTGGTGGCTTGACAACGGGCGCATGGCACAAGCGTCTGTGCAGCCGCCAGTGCCCGCCAACCCGGCGACACACGCAGCCATTCTCAATCCGAAGCGGCCGTCCAACCCCTTTACGCCGACAGAGGAGCCGGACTGGGTGGCAGTGCCGCGCGCCGAGTCGCGACTGTCGTCGTTCTCGAGCCTGTCGACGTCGCCATACGAGCATATTAACCCATCGATGCTTTCGTCGTCGGTCAACAGCTCAAGCATGGCTGGAAGCCTGCCGCGAAAGGCCATTGGACTGCCCTCGTCCTACGACAAGAACGGGCAGAACATGTCAAGAACCGCTTCGACTCAGTCTCAATCATCAGGACCGCCTCCGCCTCCACCACCAAGGCGGCAGCAAACAGCCAACGACAAGCATGAAAACTATGGCGACAGCTCAGTTGCTACGCTGACGAAGAAGCTCGCAGGAGCACCACCGACAGCGGCATACACGAATACTGTGAGCGCTGTCACCAAGGCGTTTGACGAGCTGCGCACATCCGCATCTTCGTCACCGTCCGTCTCGAGCAGCATACCACCCCCACTGCCCTCGAGAAACAATGCTCCAAACACACTCAACACACTCAAGCCGCCTGCACAGAGCTCGGCACAGTCCTCAACGCTGCCCGCAAGACCAATGTCGGCGGCGTCGAGCACATCCACTGCACGCGGCAAACCGGCACCGCCTGTGGCCAAGAAACCTGCGCACCTTGCTGCAGCGACATCGCCATCCCCCACGCCCGAGAACGGCCATAACAGTCAAGCCGATGCCTCGCCACCACCAAAACCACAACGGCGCGCGACCGATATGGCAGCGTCCGGCACTGGCGACAAACCGCCCAAGCTGCCGGCCCGAGCGCCGACTTCTGGCCTGGGAGGCTACGCCGGTGCACGGCCCATCCCTGTCAAGCCGAGAAATCGAGATCTCCTAGGCGGCGACGAAGCAGACGGCGATTTGTCGAGATGGCAAGCGATGCAGCCGTCGTAGATGATAGATGTATATATTTAGTTGGAAATAGTCCCCGGACAATGATACACGATTATGAATAATACTTTGTAGGCAATTATTGATTTCGACTTGTTATGAGTAATGAAGGCCGTTCGCTGCTTTTCGGTCCTTCCTTCTTGGGCGTTATGCGTCGCCAGCTAGCCTTACAGCTGATAACTGGGGCATTAGGCATTTGAGGCTGAACCACGGAGCAATCGTTCCTTGCGATGCAAGTAAGACAGGCCTATTCCTCTGCAACGGATAACCGGCATCTTGGAGCAAGCTGAACATTCCTTAAACTTTATTGATTACTTGATTACATAAAACAAAATATCAAGTGTCTTGATGTCCTCTGATTGTCGGGAAAGAAGGCATTTGGGTCGCTCTTTCTGAATACGCAGATCAGACCATTACGGCAAGTGCTGTCAATAAGCATAAGCCCGACATGCATATGCACATTTATCTTGGTGGGGAATGCGTTGGATTCATGACAGTAAGGAAAGTGCAGCCCGATGCGCCTTCCTCAAATGGTACACGCACGTTTTCTTGTGCATTTCATCTGACAGATCCCCTCACCTCAGAGTAGCACTGAGTGTACTGTGAAGATTGCTCTGAAAAGATGGAGTGCAATGATTCGCTACACCGCATTCAGCATAAAAGCATGGACATGGTAGGCTGCATTGCATTCCTTGCTTTGGGTTCCAGCGCTGTCTATTTTGGTAGCGCTCTCTTCACCGGTGTGCATCCAGGTGAAATAAGGTTCTTTTCTTTCCTTTTTGGAAGGATGTCGGCGTCCGCGCCTACCCTTTTTTGAGCCTTTGACGTCGCATCGTGCTGAAATGCTAAAATGCAAGAAGGAGCGACCCTTTGTTTTCGTAGCCCGTTCCTTCCAGCAGTATTGCACATCGTAAGCAAGAAAGGCCCTCATAGAAATACTGAGTAGAAAGAAAGGGGAAGGACCAACCCATCATGGCCTCCACCCGATTCTTGGCTTCGTCGGCTCCCACTTTTGTGTTCAGGCCTCTTCCGTATTGTTCATTTTTGTCTTCAGAGTTTTCGCCTCCCTTGAAGTTTTCTTTCTGTTCTTCATTGTAGTTCGCATTCTATTTTTCATCGATCATCGCGTCTTCGTTTACGCTGACCGTTCCTCGTCAACGGCTAGCTGACTCCGCCCGTTTATTCTCCTATTTTAATGCCGAATAAACATTAAAATTTGCCCAAAGATTCCTTGGTTCTATCCGCGCCTGCCTCCACCCTCCGTCGACCTCTTTCCTCGACAACGGCCTTTCTTTGACGAGTGGATTTCTTTGGCTTCCTATCCAGAAACAACAGAGTGCATCGCGCCTGCCTCGCATGATCGCCATCGACTCTTTACCATCGGATCATCTCATTCATGCCATATTGCACTCGTGGTCGCCGCGTCCCAGACATATTACGAAGAACGCATAGAACGGCGTTCAACACGGCCCCTGGACAGCCGCTGATGTCATCCGCCCGCCAGACACTTTGGACACTTTGCGCACTGTTCCCGCCCCATACTTTAACCTAAGCATATCGCTTTGTGAATGAGTTTTATGAGATCTCATTCTTTATTTTGAGAGTCGTTCCTTCCTTATTCGCCTTTTTCTCATCAATCACCTTTCTCACAAATCGCCTGCATCGCTCCTTCCCATCTCAAACATATTTGATCACGCGAGCCCAAGCCATCAGCAGACACGAGCAACTTTGGCAGGCACGACCGAGCCGCTGCACAGCATTTGCAGAATACAGAACACACGCCTACCGACAATGGGGTGTTAAAACAGAAAGAGCAAGCCAGCGACTTCCTAAGAGGGCGACGAGCGAGAGTTGTGAGCATCCGATACGTCGCTCTTTCCATCTCAGTGTCTCGTCGGTTCCTAGAATCACGCCGTTTTTGTCGGTTTCGTCGGTTTTCGGTCGCTGTTTCCCTACTTTCGACAATCTCCTGCAGGCGCTCCTGCCTTTCAAAGAGCGACTGCCCTAATGGCGGCCCACAAGACGCTAGCATTAGCATTTGCCCCCGGCGCAAACAATGAGGATTTACTCTCCTGCAGTGCCAGGGATCTTAGTCACACGAGAGATAGCGATGTCGCAAGAACCGCAAGAACGGCAAGAACGACAGAGGGGGATGGGCCAGAAACCCACCCTGCCAAGCTAGTGCAGTCAGGTGCAGCAGGCACTGGAACCACTGACACTGACACCACTGGCACCACTCCTGCCGCTACTGCCACTACCGACCACCCGCATAATCGTTATCATCGCTATCTCAGTCACCACCACCACCTCCACCTTCATGATCACAAGCCTCGCCTTCTCCTCCACCGCCCTCCTTCAAAAACACCGCTCCACACGCTCAACGCCTCCGAGGTCTCGACACCTTCACGAACCCGGTCTTCTTCTTCCTCTGTATATACCACGCCATCCACATTCCCATCATCGGCCCCGGTGTGCACTCCCATCGACGCTCCGAAATTGCACGTGATCGAGACCGGCGCCGACGACATCGAGACCCCCAAAGACCCCAAAGACCCCATCGACAGTCTTAATTCCCGTGTTAACGCCGCACTGCCGACCCAGGACGCAGCCGCCACCTTGGACGCACCCTCACACTCGCTCCCACCGTCACACGGCTTGCAGGTCCAGACCGACTCTTTCGACTCTCTGGCTAACATAGCCCCGTCGCCCGCCGTGTCACGCCATCCCCAGACTCAGTCGCGGCCGGCCTCTGCACAAAGCCCAGCCCGGAGCACAACGTCTGAGAAGGAGGCAGTAAAGGAGACACAAGAAGAGAAACAGACACACGACAACTACTCTTACCCCGTCAGCCCTACCACGAGCCAGTACCGACAAGGCGAGGCTGAAGAGGATAGCGAGCACGAGCACTCCCCTTCAATACAAGTATACAAGCCCGAGGGCCATAATTTCTACGAAATTACAGACATACACGGCGCCGGCGTGAACGGCAGCGAGGCCGGGAGTATAGACTCGCAGACGCTTGCCTTGGACCAGACACGCCTGCGCATCACCTACCTCGTCAGCACAATGGTGTCGCCGACGGCCAATATCCCCGACGATATGGCCATTAGCGCTGCTCCAGGAGCGGGCGAGTTCAGCAAGGACGCAGTCCTCGAGGCATCGACAGCCCCCGTGCCGCTGTACGGCTGCGACGAGCTTGCCAACCAGGAGGCGAGCGAAGTCGGGCACTACATGGAGCAGTGCCCCAAAGGCTGGAACCACACTGAGGCATCAAAGAAGCGCGAGAAGATCACGCAGATTCTGTACTGGCAGAGCGAGGTTACTGAGATTGGCGATGATGCTGTCTTTTGTGGCTGCTCTGCGGGCACGACGACGCCGTACGACACAAACGACGACAGCGGCGCTGGCTTTACCTCGACGCAACCGCGAAGCCAGGCATCATCTGAAACAGGGATGCCGCGGCTGTCGACGGTGGCCTCTGGCGTTACAACGATTGGCACATCCGCAGCCGGGCCCGACCGCAGCTCGACAGCATCGCCGTCATTTTCGGTGACGACACCTTCGACTTCATTAACGTCTTCGCTCTCGTCTACCCCGTCACCAGGGCCGTCGTCTCTGCGCGCGGCACGGCCTTGCTGCAGCTTCTGCAAGAAGCTGCTGATGCCGCCGCGGACTGTCGTGTTTGTCAGCTCGTCGTCAGATGACTTTCCCTGGGTGCAGCACGCGGTGGACCCAAACCGCAGCAACAGCGGCTTCCGGCGAGCTATCCGTGCCATCCGCGGCATAATCGGCCTGTCCAAGCGGCGAAAGGAGAAGGCCGACCAGGCGCAGAACGGGCTGCTGAACCCTGATGTTGCCAAGATTGCCAACAGCGGCGGCGGCAACGCACTCTTCTTTGCCGTGCCGGACCTGACTGGTGTGCAGCTCGTCGGCCCGTCGTCGCCGCTGCCGAACCCGCGCAAGAAGAACATTCCCGAAGCCAAGGTGTGGGATCTGTGGGAGAAGACCAACTGCAGCGAGCTGCGCGAGCACGTCGAGAAAGACGAGTGGTCGCTGTTCTTCCCCGTGACGGACATGTACCGCAGCCTGCGCAAGGGCGCCGAGGATCCCGAGCCGGTCAGCGACAAGACCGCAGCCGAGGTCGAGGCCGATGCCGACGTCAACGTCGACGAGATCATCAACGACGACGAGGACGACGACAACGAGCACGCTAAGGAGCGGCGCAAGAAGCGCGAGATGGCGGAGCGGTTGCAGCGCGCACAAGTCCTGCTCGAGCAGCACAAGTGATCTCGACTATCTCGACTATCTCGACTGATCTCGACTGATCTCGACTATCTCGACTATCTCGACTGATCTCGACTGATCTCGACTGATCTCGACTGATATCGACTATCTCGACTGATCTTTGCCATATATTGTCTCTAATGCTTCCACTTACGACTTTCATTTACTCATTCTACTGTTCGGTCCAGCATTTACATGGAAATACCCACGATGCGTCGCACGTCAGCCAGGCCTTGGATTATCGGCATTTGCTGTTCTGCATGGCTGTTCTTCTTTGTCTTACGTTTGCTTTCTTTCTGTCATTTGTTTGTTGTTTTCATATGTCTTGCTCATATCTGTCATGCTCTGAGCCTCCATTTACCGTCCTATTGGGCTCGATGATGGATGGCAAGGAACTGGCCGATGAAGATACCCATACTCTTAACTGTCCATAATGCTTCATAATTATTAATCATGATAATCTCATCTTTATCTTATATCTTTATTGTTCATTACGCTTGCTATATGTGAAGAAGCAAACCTGGGTATCATACATATCGTCATCGTCAGCTAACCTCCAACATCCAAAGCAAAGAAATCTCCAGTCAAACAAAGTCAAAGGCCGAAGAACCATCGACACAAAAAACAAAACACTACGAATAGTCTTCAAACGAAATGTTAAGCAGCGCCCGGACCTGCTGCAGTACACGCGTCTCAACCGGTTGGCCCTCGAGCAGCTGCAAGACGGCCCGCGTCACGTTGTGGTCTCTGCCTTGGCTGCCGTGGCTGCCCTGGCTGAGGGTCTGGCTCTGCGAAGATCTGCCGTTGTCTTCAATACCGTCGAACCGCACCCGCTTCGAGGGCGAGATATTGAACGGGTCCTCGGTCTGCGCCACAGCCCTGACCGGGCCCTGCTCGTCCGAGCTTGCACCTTGCTCGTCGGCGTCGGCGTTGTTGTTATACCACGCTGCCACCGCCTGACCGGACATGTGATGTGCACTATCTGCATTTTCTGTGATTCCTGCACCGGCGTGGAAAGACGACGGTGGACTTGTCGCCGCTGTGGCAAACGACCGTGTCAGATCCGGAACCTGTGACATGGAGATGGTCGACGCCTGGGATGGAACCAGTGTGGAAGAAGAAATTGAAAAGCTAGGCAGCGGCTGTTGCTGAACAGGTAAAACGGGCTGGCTTCGTCCCCCATTAAAGAGTGCCGCGAACGACGAATCCGAGTCGGGGCCATGCCCTGCAGCAGACGCCGAGCCGTTTGCGTTCGCGGCTAAATGTTCACGACGGCGGCGGATGCTACCACTGCGCGCTTCCCTCGCGGCGCTTCTGGTGGTCCTGGTGGTTCTGTTGGCTGTGGGTGTTGTGGACATGCTCGCAGTCCCAGACAGCACAGGCACAATCCGGCCCCCACGCTCCTCTACATTCTCTGTACTTTCTGCAGTCTCTGTATCTATGCCCATGTCGTCGTGATTCGGGCTCTGCTTTACCGGCGTTGCATCTGCCGCATCTGCCGCATCTGCCGCATCTGCCGCATCTGATGCATTGCTCTTTGTGCGCTGCAGCTGGTGCTCGCTGTCATCGGCCAGTGCCATCATGCCGCGGTCGATATCGCTGTCAAAGTCCTCGTCAAACTCGCCGTCACTCGTATCTTCAACAAACGGCCCCTGCCTTGGCGCAGCCCTGGCCGCATCAAGCACTGCTTCCATCGGCGGAGATACACTCTGCTTTTCTTGCTTCACATCCGACGAGGCCGAGCCTTTCTTGACGTTGCCAAAGTACTTTGTTATCTTGTTTGTGGCTTCCTCGGGCTCAGAACCGGATGCAGACTGAGTTGCGGCTCGCGTGGCTGAGCGATTGCTCACTCGGCGAGTCCGTGCCGGCGTCGGCGTTGGCGGTGCGTCCTCTCCTTCAGACGAATAGTCACCGTCTCTCATTGTAATATCGCCAGGGTCAGCTGCATGGAGCGGCGCTGTAAAGATGCGCTGCCGGCCAGCACCGGCAGACTGTGAGATTGGGCGCGGAGGCGGCAGAGGCTGCTGCTGCGTAGAGGTTGTTCTCGGCCTCGGAGCTGTTGCCGGGGCTCGCGCTGGCTGTAAAGGGTCGCCGAAGCGCTCTTCTGGCGGTGTCGTCCGCTGGCCAATGGATGTGCGGTATGTCGACTGCGGCTGGCCTGGAGAGCCTGCCGTACCTCCGACAACGCGGGCATAGTCCTCCCAGACGAAGAACTTGCATTGTTTGCGCCGTTCTTGCGGGCACTTGTAGAACCAGCGGCCCTTATTGGTGCCTTTTTGGGTTTCGAGCAGGATGGCCTGGCGCCGCGGTTTGCAGTCGCACATCCACTGTCCGTCGACGAGCTGGCCCTTGGAGCCGCGGCCCGACGAGGGGGTGCCGGGGGCGGAGATGGCGGAGGCGCGCGGGGTCCTTGGTCCGGAGCGGCGGCGATATGGAGGCATTTGAGTGGAGTGGGTGGGTACTAAGACATGGACTGGGATGTGTAAATTAAGCTGGGATCATGGGATGCGAGATCGTAAGAATCGTGAGAATGACTGTCGTGAGGCAGCGAGTCGATGTTGACGAGAGCATGCGACGAGCACGAGAGACCTTGCAAAGAACAAAAGAGTGTGTGATACGAATGCTAGATCGTGCAAACAACAGTCAGCCCAGCATTATCTGTAAGATGCAAGGGTAGCTGAGGGGCTGGGCGTATTTTGGAATAGCCTCAAGAAGCCGGGTGGCTGGGCGACGAGGCTGTATTGTGCATTGTTAGTGTAGATACAGTGCGGTCTGTAGATGCATGTTGCGACAGAAGAGTGGAGACTCTACAGCGGTTACAGCGGCCGCCTGCGACATATAGACCCACTTATCACTTTCATCATCACATCATACAAGTAAGATATCTTAGCTGTCAGACAGCAACGCGAGGAAACAACTGACGGCGCACCCTACAGTAAGAGAAGCGACTTGGAGAACTTGAATATAATAATAACAAAAATCAAATAGAGTCCAAAATAGGTAGAGTTTTATTATAAGCAACGCTTTTGAATAGCCATGATATTGTAATGATTAGTCAGCAGACACGACGGCCGACAGCTGTATTGTAAGAATCCAAGGCTCGCTATATGCTCGCTATATGCTGGCTATATGCTGTATATTCGCTATATGGAATTGTGGCCAAAAACACTAATTGTTCATCCAATCTTGCCGACACCCTTGAGCCGCAGGTACACATCCGTGCCCCAGCCGTACAGGCTCTGCACCGCAATGCCGCCGCCAAAGTACTCGGCGTACGCGCGGCTCAGCGGCAGGCCGTAGCCCAGGCCGGCAATGGAGCTTCCGCCGCTGTTGGTGGCCGAGAGGATGTCGAGGCCGTCGGCGCGGCCGCTGCCGTCGTTGGGCATGTCGTCGTCGTCGTGGTCGGAAAAGGTGGTGAACGAGTACGACCAGATGTTGGGCAGCACGTCGGCGCTGATGCCGCCGCCGCGGTCGCGGATGCGGATGGTGACGCCCGGCGCGTTGTCGTCGAGCGGAATGATGCGCGGGTTCTCCTTTTCCTTGTCGTCCGTGTACTTTTTGCTGGACAGGCCGACCGACGGCTCGGGCGCAATGGTGATGACAATGGGCTCGCGCTGCATGTGGTTCTCGACGACGGCGCGGAACGCGTTCTTCAGCAGCTCCGTGACAATGTACTCGAGGTGCATGGGCACGTAGGCAAACGTCGTGTCGGGCTCGCCGTCGATGCGCCACTGCGGGCGCACGCCGTAGTTGAGCTCGCAGATGTCGGCGACAAACTCGGCGCAGCTGTCAATCGTGCGCGCGGGCTTGAGCTGCGTGTCGATGATGCCAATGTACGACGCTGGTGGCCGGCTCTCGTCCTGCTCGCGGCTTGCTGTCTCGGACGTAGTCTCTGACCCGGTAAACGGCCGACTACTCAAATGCAGGGCAATGTGCTGCTCGGCAATCAGGCGCGTGCCGATGCGCGCGCGCAGGTGCTCGTCCAGGAACGCCGTGACGTGTGCGGGCGAAATGTACTTGCGCGACTCCAAGAAGCCCTGAGCGAGGATGGGAATGGTGTTCTGGTGCGACGTCACGAGCTCGGCGAGCTCGTCGGTAAACGAAATCTCCTGGTCGAGCGTCGCGACGGCCGAGATGCCGGTGTGGCCCTTGTGGCGCTCCCAAAGGGGAAGCAGGGCCTGCAAACTGTGTCGGTAGTTGTCGTAGATCTGGCGGATGTTGCTGTTGGAGACGACAATGTAGGGCAGGTTGCGCAGGGCGTGGAGGCGGCGCGCGAGGCGCACGGGGATGAGGTCGAGCGAAAAGTTGGCACTCTGCAGCAGGGCCTTTTCGCTCAGGGGCGGCCAACCGTGCTTGACGAGATCGGCGAGGCGCAGCTGGTGCTGTGGTTCCTTGGCGAGGCGGCCAATGTCCTCGTCGCGCAACGGCGGCGGCTGGGCGCGGGTTGGGCGATGGCTGTTGTCCTGCTTGTGGGTGTGGTTGTGGGCGTGCTTGTGCTTGTTGTTGGCGACGCACGAGGTCGAGAAGCTATGTCGAGCTGCATAGGTAACTGCCGTGCTATGTCGCGACGAGCATCGTGAGTGTGTAGAGAGAGCTGGGGATGTCGAGGCGGAGGACAGCGAGCAACGTGCCGCGTTGCAGGCGGGGATGGCCTGGAGTGGCCGTGTAGATAGTCTCATAGGTGTGTGTATGATAAATGGTGTATAATATATTAGGTATAAGAGTACACGATCAAAATAACTGACGATGATGAGTCAAGAAATGAAGTGAAGATGATGTGGAGAGGATTGAAGTCACGATGAGCTGGAGTCTGACTACTACAGAGTAGCTTGTGTGATTGGCTAGCAGGCCTACGGACTCTCCCCAGCTTTTCTCTTCCTTTTGGAGAAGGCACGCGAGTGCTGCAGTGGGTCGAATGCTTATCGGCCGATTAGAGAGTAAGATACGATTACAGCTCAGTGGGGCAGACAAGCCGATGCAAGCCAGCTGAGGGGTAACCGTGGCGCCATGCGCGTCAGTGCAGTGGGCGCTAGGTGCTAGCACCTCTGTGGCCTACAACTCGGTCTATGACGCTGGCCATCTGCATCTACGATAGGAAAGAGCCACCAGGCAGCTTCAGAATTCGCGGTTTTCTTTCAACATTCACATGGATCACATCGTGTCAAATATTACATACGCAACATATGCAATGATTTATTCGTATTGAAGAGCTAGATCAGACGCTGCAGGTCACCCATCTCTATGTGGTATAAACGTCATCATGCGAGTGTCTTAATGCTGCACAGCTTAGATGCTGACCTTCTGGTCGAGCTCGACATCCTTGACGTGCTCGTGCTGGGACAGGGTGTTGACGGCGTCCTCGGGGAACGTGACACTGTTTGTTAGCTGTTGTTTTTATGCCGTTGTCTTTATGCCGTTACTTGGGTGCAATGGAGTCTAGAGTGTCACATACGAGAAGCCCTTGATCAGGTTGTATTCGTGCACGATCTTGCCGCCCTGGTCGGTGGCGTGCTTCTTAGCACTGTCGAGTTAGTATTGATACTGTCTGTCGTTTATATCAGGAAGGACTCACGCGGCCACCTGCTCGGGGGTGGACTCGGGCTTGCAGGAGACCTGAGAGTGTTAGTTATGCTGTGCTGTTGCTGTGCTGTGCTGCGGTGGCTGGCATGGTCCGGTCATACAATGTAGGTAGGCATTTTGGATAGACGGCGAGGCGAATGTGTTGAGTAGAAGATGTATTTGGATATTGGAAGATGGAGAGATGGATAGTGAGAGTAAACAGAAGAGAGAGAGGGAAGAAGAGTTGAAGCGGAAACAGATCGTTTAAGCATATTTAAGCTCGTTGATGGCACGCGCCGTAGCACCGAGGAGTATCTTAGGTAATCCTTGTAAGTGAGTAATAGGCTGTTACAGAGAGCAGAGCGAGTTGGACAGAGCAAGGGCTGCTAGCATGTGCGACTGGCTCCTTCCTTTTGTGCTCCTTCTATCTTAGGATACGTCAGTGTCCCACTACGCCGGAATGCTGGGCAGTCACTGTAGCAGAGTCCCTAAGAGGAAAGACGCCACTGCGGAGGAAGGCGCGACACGGAGGCATCCGATGGCAGCTCACTACTTTCTACTCTCGGCGTCTTGCCTCTCTGCCTCTGTTCTATTTCGCTGCCTATTCCTGTCGCATTCTGTTCCGTTCCTTCCTTTCTCAGCATCTATCTTCTCACATCTTGCATGCACCTCATATGCGTGTAATCTGCCGATTTGTGCCCAATGCGGCATGCGCGATTACCCGCTTGAGATGACGTCACAACCAATGAGCGTCGACCTCTTTGTATATTGACTTGTCGCATCAACTGAACAACACTCACGACATCGAACAATCACGTCGAGAATCTGAACATTTGGAAACTTCAGTCACGATACAGACAATGGATTGTTCTTTCAACGCTGCAAAAGCATTGTTCGTCTTGTTCATCCCAGCAGGATGGCAGCTATTTAAAGACGGCCTCGGCTGGTGATGGCATCTCTTTTCCTCATCTCACCATCCAGCATCTCATCAACATCTACAGCTCGAACAGTCTACTCAGATACAACATGGAGTCCTCATCTACCTTTACCAGCTCGACCATCGATTTCTCCGTTGTCAGCGACGCCAAAAACTCAAAGCTGCCCAAGCTCAGCACGGGCGACGCCGCTTGGAAGGCCCAGGTCTGCGAGAACGCCCGCAAAATCTACCTCTCCGTCAAGTACACCAACCTCAAGTGTGTCAAGGAGAGCAAGGTTCGTAACCCCGTTGACGACGATGCCAGCGATGTCTGCGAGTCGACATCTACTCCTCCATCTCCCTCCATCGTAGAGCCCAAGGCGGTCTCTTTTGACCTGGAGGCCGAGATGGCCCTGCTGCAGGACAAGCTCGCCAAGATGGAGGCGCGCAGTAGACAGCTCGAGGACGAGAACTCGCTGCTGGCATGGTATGCGCACCACGTAAAGGGAGACGCCGCTGAGACGGCCCCCTCGGTCGAGGACATCCTCGAGGAGGCCAAGACATCTGTTCTCGAGCAGGCGCTGGCCACGATCGAGGAGGCGGCCGCTATCAAGGCTGCCCAGTAGATGCGTAGACTGTAGACGTAGACGTAGACGTAGCACACGCAGGCGTGTGTTCAATGACATAATGACGGTTGGATATCTTTGAGCTTTTGCTTTGATCATGGTAAGTTTTCTTCTTCTTTCTTTCCTTTTTTTTTAAAAATTCAAAATATAATGTTTATAACTTGCTTCTATTCGCCTATTGTGACCATATCTCATTAAAACAAGTGCTTGTAGAAATAGTCTCCCATCACTTTGACATGTCTCTCTTATCTTATAACTTTCATATGTCTTCCAAAGAACTTTCTTCTCTTTCTCTCATCTTTATCTGCCCCTTGATGTTCGTTGATATTGAACAACTCCTTAGAACACCTAAGAAGACGCACAACATAGATCCGACACCGCTACGCACACATGAACCACAACTGCGAAACATACAGATGAACAGTAAACCTGCTGGCGAGCTTCTCAAACATTGGCGTAAAGAGTCTTACTCCATCTTACGTGTCTGCTGTTTGAGATATGGGCACAGTGCGAAGTGGCTATATATAGCGACGCGACGGCTTATTCGTGTGCACACTACAGTGCGGGCGACTATATACACTGCCCGTTCCAACTGAGTGAGTTCTCAACTCAGAGACAAGAACACTGACATTGGAACCATTTGTTACATGATGTCTGCAATACTAGAATACCAGAAAGAAACATTCGGCCCATCTGCATCGTTACAACGACGTAGATCGCCGACGTAGGATTCATCTCGCCATCTCGCACAGTATCAACACCAGTCACCAATACGACAGGTGCGCACTAACAGCTCGTAACAGCTCGTAAAGGGTAAGAGTGGGCACTGATACGCTCCTGCCGTTGACGTCGAAGCCTGTAATACTCTGCTGGGCGCACCTTCCGTCTGAAGATTAGTGGGGGCTCCCGCTTCTATTTCGGGCCTGTCAGTAATAATAGCCAGTAATAGCCAATTTTATTCGTTTATTCGTTTCTGGCTGCGGGCCACGACGTCTCACCACCTCTCTGTAATCTGTACCAATCTGTACCAAGTAGCCCCCTTTTCACCTTTGCCTTTGGCCCTTCACCTGGCTTGGACTCTTTGACTCGCCCTGCCGTTCAGTCTTGTACTTTTGCATTCGCTTCGTGTCTGCTCTATCTTCTTTGTCGCTCGTTCAGCCTTTTCTTTCGCTTCTCATCGTCGCTCGCTTCTTCAACGGCTCTTCCATTTCGACCTCCTCGACTTCAACCCCAATAACGACGACGACGACGACATCAACGCGCCAAGATCGGCGTCTTTTTCCATTCTTTTTCCATATTGGCATTCCCTAATCAAACTGCTGCAAATGTCCTCGATACGCACTATCCCGACATTCCACAGCTAGTTTTCTGCGCGAACCCTTGAGTGTTCTTTTTGTTTACGACATTTGACCTCGACCTCGACGGTATCGACGACCTCGACGACTCAATATCAGCTCCGACTTCGACTCGTCTTAACCCGACTCATCCTACCTACCGTGCGACGCGACATCCCTTATCTTCAGCATGGGCAAAAAGTGTACGTAGCCGCAGCCGCCACACACCGTACAACCACCACACATCACTAACAAACAGACCGCTGGGGTGTCATTGTCGACGCCGGATCCTCGGGCAGCCGACTGCACGTCTACCGCTGGAAGGACCCCTCCCGCGCAATCGAAGACGCCGACAGCGACGAGCTCAACAGACTGCCCAAGATCAAGACAAAATGGACAAAGAAGATCCGCCCCGGCATCTCGACCTTTGGCGATAAGCCCGCCTCCGTCGGCGCCGACCACCTGCAGGCCCTGATCGACTACGCCCTCGAAGTCGTCCCTGCCGACCAGCTCGCCGACACCCCCATCTTCCTCATGGCCACCGCTGGCATGCGCCTGCTGCCCGACTCCCAGCAAAAAGCAGTGCTGCGCGAAACATGCACGTACCTGCGCCAAAACACCGAGTTTGCGCTGCCCGACTGCGATCAGAACGTCCAGATCATCTCCGGCGAGACCGAGGGCCTCTTCGGCTGGCTCGCTGCAAACTACCTCCTCGGCGGCTTCGACAGCCCGCAAGACCACCAACACGGCAAGAACCATAACACCTACGGCTTCCTCGACATGGGCGGCGCGTCCGCCCAGATTGCATTTGCGCCCAATGCCACCGAAGCTGCAGAGCACGCCGACGAGCTCAAGCTGGTCCGCCTGCGCACGCTCGACGGCAAGCCCTCTGAACACCGCGTCTTCACCGCAACTTGGCTCGGCTTCGGTGTTAACCAGGCCCGTGAAACATACATCAAGGAGCTGACCAGCCGCTTCAAGGAGGTGTTGGCGATTGGCGGTGATATCCCCGACCCGTGCCTGCCCAAGGGTCTGCGGACAACACTGGACGGCACGCTCATTGAAGGCAGCGGCGGTAAAGCAGCGCGCGACATCGATGAAGAGACGGCACTGGCACACGCAACACGAGCGGGCGTGTCGACGCTGCTGGGCACGGGCGAGTTCTCCAAGTGCCTGATCAACACCAAGCCGATCCTGGCCAAGGACCAGTCGTGCGGCAGCGAATCCAAACCGTGTCTGATCCACGACTCGGTGCCCAGCATCGACTTTGACATCAACCACTTTATCGGCGTGTCCGAGTACTACCACTCGACGCACGGCTTCTTTGGCGAGGAAAAGGGCGACATTGCCTACGACTTCAACACGTACCAGCGCAAGGTGCAGGAGTTTTGCACACAGGACTGGACCAGCATCCGCGCGAGCATCATGAAGGGCGCCAACAGCAAAGAGGCGCGGAAAACGAGCGAGGAAAAGGCCGACCGGGCCATCCAGGACGCAGAACAGGCGTGCTTCAAGGCGTCGTGGGTCATCAATGTGCTGCACGAGGGCATCGGCATTCCGCGCGTCGGCCTCGAGCCTCTGCCGCCGATCAACGGCACCGAAGTGGAGGAGTCCAAGTCATCAAAATCCAAGTCGAAAGGTGACGGCTACGTTCCGTTCCGGCCCGTCGACAAGATTGACGGCACGGAAGTCAGCTGGACGCTCGGCCGCATGCTTCTGTACTCGGCCGGCCAGATTCCACCGTACGGTGCCAACAGCAGCCCAACCAGTCTCGACGGCAAGGGCGTCGCGGTCGGCTTCGGCAGCAATGTCAAGGACGGCAGCATCCCGGCCGACTTTACCTATGCGGGCTCCAAGTGGGAGCCGTTCACGGGCGGCAGCAAGGCGCACGACGACGATGATGACGACGATTGGGGCGACAAGGCCGAGGACCTGCTCGACAAGGCGCGTGAGAAGTCGGCCGTGCCCGGCGCGTTCATCCTGCTCCTTATTCTACTCTTCTTCTTCTGGCTGCTGCGCAAAAAGGACCGCCGCACGCGCTTCTTCCACAAGGCCGGCAATATTGTGCGCCGGACGGGCCTGTTTGGCAGCCCGCGCAAGCAGGGCCGCTTCTCGCGGTCGATCGGTACCGGCTCTGGCTCATCGTCGCTGTCGAGCGGCTCGCTGGCCGGGCTGGCCAAGCGCCTGTTCCGGCGCAGCTCGCACGAGTACGAGCGCGTGCTGGAAGAGGGCCACCTCAGCCAGTTTGAGCTGGGCGACCTGGACGACAACGACGAGTTTATTTCGGACAGCAGCGAGGGCTCTGCGTCGGCGGGTTTCCGTGTGACGTCAACGGCCGGCGGTGCACGCACGTCAGGCCTGGCGACGCCGACGGGCAACGTAGACCGGCTGGGCGACCTGCGGCCATCGGCGTCTGCGATCAACGTTGCGAGCTTCTCGGCGATTGACCGCAACGGCCTTGTTGTTCGGACAGAGAGCCGCGAGCGTCTGGGCGGCAGTGCTGGACGCAGGAGCAGAGCGGCCAGTCCGACGCGGCACAAGAGTGCTCTGAATTCCCAGGACGAGTAGGTTCGTCGGGGGTAGTCTTTGTGGTTTCTTTTCTTATATATATCTTAATATCTGTCACTGTTAGCGAGCATGGTTGTTTGGATAGCCTGGATGGTTCATAAAAGGAGTTTGTTGTATTTCTTTATACTCTTATATCACCATGTATACAACTGATTGTATATCTCACCAGACGCAGAAAAAGTAATGATAATGAATTAATATGCTATAGTACAAACCCAAGACGCAGTGCATTGCTAGACCCAACAAATAAACCCAAGTGACAGAAACAGAAGACAGTTATAAGATTCAGATCACTCCGTCGCGCGCTCGAGGAACGTCGGATCGCTCCGCACGCGGCCCTCAAACTTGCGCCACCACTCCTCAAACGCCTTGAGCGGCACCACCTCGGGCCCGCCGCTGCTGCTGCCGCTGAAGCCGACGAGGAAGTTGAACGCGTTCTGGATGATGCGCTGCGCGAGGACCAGCGTCGAGGGTTGTGAGCTGGACGCAGAAGGCGTCGCGACGACGACGGCCTTGCTGCTGGAACGCACCTCCTCCACGCGCGCGCCGACACTCGCCGCGTCCTCGACGCTGATGCCCAGCACCGTCGGCGCCGACCCCGACTGCCCGCCGCCAAGCTTGAAGATGGCCGACTCCTTGCCGGGCCCGATGCCGCCGAGGAAGCGCGACTGGGGCGTTGTCTGGCCTCCCGAAGGCGGCGTCACCAGGTAGATGGCAGCGGCGGTGCCCTGTGGCAGCTCGACGCCGGGCAGCAGAAAGACGACGACGTGGCTGAAGGAGCGCTGGTCTGCGGGAGGTTGGATGGAGTAGAGGAACGAGGTGGGGGACGGGGCCTCTGTGGGTGCTGTGATGACGGGCAGGCCGGCGGGCACGATTCCAAAAAGCGGCTGGGCCATTGTGTGTGTAGATAGAAGAGAGTAACTAGAGACTGGGACTGAATGTTCCAAGGGATGAGTCTTGATGTCTTGATATGACCCTAATGTCGTGATATTGAGATCTCGAGATATGCCGTGGAAATGCCGGATCCAAGTAGATTAATGAGAGTAGATAAGAGTATATGATATAAGATAGGTAATAAAAGGAACAGAAATAGAAAACAATCCAAAAAAGACTTAAGTCAAAAGTGAGGTTCAAGTTGACGTTATGCGTGACTGGCGATACTGCACTAATTTGCTAGTGCCTTCTACTTTGTTCGCCAGTGTTCTGTTGGACAGCTTTAACAGGTAAAGTGGGGCATAATATTCAGTGGTTTCTGGTGAGATGAAGATGAGAACATTCAAAGAAGGAAATCACGACCGGGTTCTTGCCTTTTTATAAGAGGAAGTTGACATCATGAACATTCATTACATAATCCATACAACGTCAGTAAATCTTCGTATTTTTATATCTTGAAGGGAATCAATCAAATTAGTCTGATAAATTCACGTAAAGAGCACGGTATCGCCGTGACACAAATCACTAGCTATGCAGACCACTAGCCCTGGCCCTCTTTTACCCTTAACACCAAGCTCTCAACTCTCAGCCTTGTCGTGAACTCGACCATCAGACATCATGGCCGCCTACAGCAACCTCGATCTTATTAACAAGCTTGATTCGTAGGTTACAGTCTTCTCATAATCACATATGTGTGCTGACAGCCAGGTTCCCCGACGACAAGAAGCACCCCGAGCAGTATGCCGAGGCGTTAAAGGGCCTCTACCTCATCGACTGGTCCGATGACGGTGGCGCCACGACGTACCCCATTGGCTACATGCTCAAGGCTGTCTTTGCCGAGCTGGCCGCCATTCCCAAGGCCACACTAGAGTCCTTTGGCCTTGACTCGTCCGTGAACCTGCAGGCCGCCGTCGACGCCCCCGGCGGCACGCTGCCCCTGCACCGCCTGCTGGCCCGCCAGACGACAGAGCCTGAGCGCACCAAGGCCATTGCGGCACTCAACGAGTACTGGCGCGAGAAGAAGACGTTCAAGGCACTGTCGGGCTGGCGCAACGAGATCTGGCCCGTCTACGGCCGCGGCAACGCCAGCGACAAGGCCAACCCGGAGCTGCTGTTCAGCGTCGAGCGCGCGGCCACGGGCCTGCTGGGCGTCGTGCGCTACGGCGTGCATATGACGGCCTACGTCACCGACAGCGCGACGTCCGAGATCAAGATCTGGGTGCCGCGGCGCGCGGCCAACAAGTCGACGTACCCGAGCATGCTGGACAACACGGTGGCCGGCGGCCTGATGACGGCCGAGGATCCGTTTGAGTGCATGGTGCGCGAGGCCGACGAGGAGGCGTCGCTGCCCGAGGACGTGGTGCGCAGCAATGTCAAGGCGGCGGGCATTATTACGTACGTGTACATCACCGACGAGCGTGCGGGCGGCGAGGCGGGCTACATCTACCCCGAGTGCGAGTGGATCTACGACTTGCCGCTGCCGGCGAGCGTGGTGCCGCAGCCCAAGGACGGCGAGGTGGAGTCGTTTATGCTATGCAGCGTGGCCGAGGTGCGCACGCAGCTGGCGCAGGGGCTGTACAAGCCCAACTGCTCGGTGGTGCTGCTGGACTTTTTGGTGCGGCACGGGCTGCTGACGCGCGAGAACGAGCCGGAGCTGGATGCGATCACCAGCCGGCTGCACCGTGTGCTGGCCTTCCCTGGCCCGCACGAGGCCACCTACTAGGTGCTGGACTATTATAGATTGTGCAGCAATTCTTGGCAAAGCATGAGGTCGTGATAGATAATGATATAAATAAATGTAGTTATGTCCAACGCCGCAAACGCCATGATAGTTCAAGCCTCTACCTCAGTCTTCCTCCTCTATATACCAACCATAGATTCAGAATGTCCATAGATTCAAATGTCTACAGACGTCTACTTCTTGACCAGCAGGTAGGTGTAGTCGACACGCAGAGGCGTCAGCTTCTTGAAGGGGCCTACTAATGACATCAGAAGACCGCCGTACGAGATGTAGACCTTGCTGTTGGGTGTTAGTCTTTCTGTTCATATTCTCCCACTACTGTTCTCTCTCCACTCTCTAATACATACATGGTCTGGCCATCTGGGCTGTCCTCAAACTTGTAGATCTTGCCGTAGCACACATAGTCGTACATGTCGGCCAGCGTCGAGTCGCCAGCGCCCGGCGCGCCCGCCTTGGACACGTCGCGCCAGCCCTTGCCGTCGTCGTCGTTGGACTGGCCGTCCAGCGACAGCGTCGTCGCCAGAACAACCGTCAGCGTCTCCTTCTCCGCGCACGGGTACAGCTCCGTGTTGATGTCGAGCGTCATCGCCGTCTGCTTGTCCGTCGACTCGGCCGTCAGCCGCGCCACGCGGTCGTACTTTTTCGAGTCGACCGCGGTGACCACAAAGGTCTCCTCGAAGAGCTGGCTGTCGCCTGATGAGCCGGACATGGTGGTTGTAGAGGTGGGTGTTAGAGAAAGGGTGTGTAGCGACGAAAGTGAAGCTTTTCAGTCGTCGGGAAACGCTTTTCAGCGGAGCTTCACCTAAAAATTATTTCGGCGTCCATTCTGTAGTGGGGCCTTTGTTCAAAGTAGGTGCACGTGACCGCATTTGGACGTCGACTGACAGACGTCATGTAAGTAAATACAGTGTAAATAGGTATTTTAGCAGTCTGCCCCGCAATATAACACAGCGAAAACCTTGACTACAGCGACCACCGGAGACCCTGAGCACTGACAACGCCGCCTCCACTAGCAATACTTGCGATATAGCTTTCTGTGGTCTGACTGACACACGCCGGCATCTCACAATGTCATTCCGCAAACGCAATGTCGTCCTGTCCGGCGGAACGCCCTCTGGCGACAGTTCGCCTCAGCAGCCCCCCCAACCCGGAGCAGCCCCGGCCGTGAACAGGAATGCAGCCGGCCTGGCACAGATGAGAGGAGTTACAGGTGGTGCAGCTTCATTGCGGACGCCTCTGGGAGGTTCTGCTGCCTCTGCACGGCTTCCAGTGCGCCCCAGCCCCGGTGCAGCCCGTGCCAATGCCCCCTCACAGCCGTCTGTGCCCAGGGTACAGCTGCCGCCAGTGACATGGAAGACGGCGTCGATCCCGCCCATTTCCGACGAAGAGCTCGCACGGCTAGAGCCAGAGATGCGCATTCTCGAGGCACAGCTGGAGGCTGAGCGCAAGCAGAGACAGCAGCCCAAGCCGGTGGTCCCCCTCGACCCCGGCGCACGGCCATCGCCCTTTGACGGACGGCCAATTACATCCACCGGCACCGCGTCTGTCGACCAGCTGCTTGCCGGCTATGGTGGTCTTGTGCTGGGGCACTCTATCCTCATCCAGGAGCTGGGCACGACCGACTTTTCCAGTGTGCTGCTGCGCGCCTATGCCGCCGAGGGTCTTGTGCAGGGCCACCACGTGCACGTCCTCGGCTTCGGCCCTGGCTGGCGGACTGAGCTTCCGGGAATTCTGTCGCCGTCGTCTGGGTCGTCGCGGTCGGCCAAGGCCAAGGAGGCTGCCGACAACGACAAGATGAAGATTGCATGGCGGTACGAGGCGCTCTCTGCGCGGCCAACCGCCAACACAACCAACACCAAACCAGGTATGTCCTTATTTATCTATCTGACTTTAAATGCATACTAATTATAGGCGCCGCTCCTTCCTCTGCTGCAACATTCTGCCACGCGTTCGACCTCACCAAACGCCTCGCGCCCACCGACATCAAAGGCACGCTGCACGCATTCCCGCTACCCAACCCCCTCAAGCCGTCTCCCCAGCCCGAGCACGTCCACTCGCCGCTGCGCAAGTTCCTTGCGTCCATCAAGAAGAGCCTCGACTCGACGCCGCCGTCGTCCATCCACCGCGTCGTGCTGCCCAACTTCCTCGCGCCCACTCTCTACGCCATGGACGGCTGGACCTTTCCCTACGTCATCGCCCTCTTTGCCGGCCTGCGCGCCATGCTGCGCGACTACAGCCGCCGCCTGACCGTCATGGTGTCCATGTCCACGTCGCTCTACTCGCACGACAACGAGTGCGTCTTTCGCCTCGAGACGCTGTGCGACAACATTGTTGAGCTGATCCCGCTGCCGCCCGGGCCGCCGTCCGCCATGACGGCCAGCAACAAGCCCACCAAGGCTTCGTTCGGAACAGACAAGGGCTCGCCGGCCGACAAGATGCAGGGCTGGTTCAAGGTGCACAAGCTGCAGGTCTACTCGGAGCTCGGCGGCGGCGGCACGGGTGCACAGGGCAAGCCGCTGACCGAGAACCTGTGCTTCAGCGTTAGCGGCCACAAGGGTCTTGTCGTGACGCCCTACAGCCTGCCGCCGATTGAAGAGATGGGGCCCAAGGAGAAGACTGAGTCAAAGAAGGACGACATTGAATTTTGATTCTGATCTCGTGTCGTCGTTGACCTTTGATGTGCTGCATATTGCTACGCACTTCACCGCCTTCTACATCCAGCCAATTCTGCCGGGTACGTGGGACCCACCAACGGTCGCAAATTTCGCCCAAGCTTCTTCCCCATTTCTTTCACTATTTCTTCCTTCTCTCCAACTCTTCTCTCTCCTCTTCTCTTTTCTCTTTTACACCAACCAACCATCAAAGAGTGAGTACACCCGATGCCTCGACGCCGACACAATTCGACAAGACAAATGCCAATATGATTACAACAACGTTTATATCTGTCAATCCCCTGAGATAAATAATGCTGATAAACAAACTTCAATCCAAAAAAATATGATCTGGCATTTGTCTTGTTTTTTGTTGTCTTTTCGTCGTCAGAAGACTTCTGTTTATGTTGAACAACGCTAACAGTTCAAGGGTTCGGTTGATCAGAAGATCATACAATGGACACCGTGGTTGTGTCCGTGGGAGCTGCTGGCAGTCCCAAAACTGCCGACATGGAGAACGAAAAGATCCGGATATCCAAGATTGGCGGCCGGTTCCTCGTGTTTGATGTCGCTGGCGTGGCCCGGCTGCGGCGTGAGCAGAGCATGTGCTCGATCCTCGTCGGCCTCACGCCGCAGGCACCGAACCAGACAGTGTTTAGCAGTCTACCTTTGGAGCTGACGGCTGACGAGGTCCGGTGGCTGGTGTACGACCGTGACGCTGCGTTTGTGGTGGATGACTTCCAGGAGCATCTAAAGAACCTCGCACAACGGTCGAGCCGTCGTAATTACACGGCTAGCGTCATGCAGCAGCGCCGCGTCGCACAGGCCGCGGCCGACGAGATGATGGCCGAGCGCGAGCGGCGGGGTGCTGAGGCGCGTGCAAAGCAAGCAGCCAAGCAGCCCGAGAAGAAGAGTAAACGTGTTGTAGAGGAGAAAGTAGACAAGAAAGAGGAGGGCAAAGAAGGCGAAGAAGGCAAGCAAAAGGCGTTGATCCGGGTAACACCGACGACGTCGGCAGGCCTAGTGGGTGACGGTGATGAAGGAGGCGATGCTCTGATATCACGCTACGGCACATCACCATCGGCCACGGCTCTGCGCGCCCACCTGGCTGACCAGGGCTTTTTCACAACACCCGGCCTGCGCTTCGGCGGCAAGCTGAGCGTCTACCCGGGCGACCCGTTTCGCTACCACGCACACTTTGTGGCCTCGAGCTACGAATGGGACGAGCCGATCTGTCTGCTGGACGTTGTGGGCACGGGCCGTCTGGCTACGGGCGTGAAGAAGGGGCTGCTGATCGGCGGAGCAAAGCCTTTGGATGAGAAGGAAGAGTCGTCTGAAAAGAGGCTGGCCGACAACGTGCGGACGTTCACCTTGGAGTGGGCGGCCATATAGATGGCATGCTCTCACTATTTACTCAATGATACCCATTTATTTCGCACTCTTCTGTCAATCCCAGCAATGTGATGTGTATTGTACTAAAGCTCCAATGTGTTGATGGAGATGATGAAAGCAAAGGCTATACGAACAACGATGAAGACGATACAAGAAGGTCAAGACAAGAAAGGAAGACAAGAGTGAGGTATTGTGAATGCAAGTAATTCAAAACAATGCGATGCGACAAGAAGGCAAGCAGAAACAGAAATGTAACAAAACAACTACGGGACAAAGATGCGGCTGAAACTCGACACCTCACGCCGGCAGCACACACACTTGTCAAAGTTGTTCATCGCCAGCGACACGCGGCAGTCGTCGCACAAGCTCAGGCACCGGCACGGCCACACAATGATCGTCCGGGCCGCGCTCTGGCACACCACACACTGCGGGCCGTCCGGTCCGAGCCCGTCTGCACCATTGGCCCACGACGGCGACGCGTCCTTGTCGGCACACATATCCAGGTCGTCGTCGGCCGGGCGCATCGCCGCACGCCGCGACAGCAGGATCTGCTCCAGCAGGCGCGCCTCCTCGTCGGGCGTCATGCGCGCGTTGGGCAGGAAACTGGCCAGCCGCTGCCGCACCGATCCGCCCGCAGCACCGCCCAGGTACCGCGACGACGCCAGCACCTCGACCCGCTGGCGGCGGCGGTAGCGGTCGTATGCCGCGCGCGTGAGGATGCCGTCGCTGTTGAGATGCGCCGCGAGCGCCTGTGCCTCTGCTTGCTCCTCGGGGCTCTGCGGGTCGAGCAGGCGCGCGAGGTCGGTCGCCTGCAGCGAGATGTCGTAGGTATCGGGCACCGCCGGCGAGCTCTCACGCGACGCAAACGGCGACCGCTGCGTCGGTGTCCTGCGTCCGTCGTTGTCGTCTCCGTACTTGTAGTCATCATTTTCATCATCGTCGTCCTCCCAACCGTCGTCTGCTGCCGAAATAACACTCGTGACGTCGTCGTCCGAAGCCACACTGGGCTCGTAGTCACCGCTCGCGTCCACCTCTCCCCACCAGCCGTTGTTCAGCCACCACCGGTACAGCTTGTTGTCAATCTCCTGATCGTCCACCTGTCGCGACCGCGACAAGTCCCTGGCTGCTGCCGCCGCGTACTTCTTGCGCACTTCAAACTCCACATCCACCTGGTTCTTACGCGGGATGGGCACGGGTGCGGCTCCCGACACAAGCCATTCGCGCCGGTTCTCTTCCGGCGACGCCTCCTGCCGGCCGCCCTCGGCCGCGTCCTTGGCACGTGCACTCGCAGACTTGCGCCGCTGGGCAAGATTGCGCAGCCAGCGCGGCTGGTAGCTGATGCCGACCCAGGCCAGAGCCTTGAATGTGTATAGTGCACTAAACGAGGCAATGAGCTTGCCCACATGCACAAGGTATTCCACGGCCATCAGCCAGCGGCCGCTACGCTCGGAGGCACCGATGCCTGAGCGTGCAGGCCGGATACGCTCCGGCTGCTTCTGCTGCGAGGGGCCTTTTTGGACAGCACGCTCGCGCGAGTAGCCGGTCGAGAAGCCGCCCTTGCTGTTACCAGGGACAGGCACAAGACCAGTAGCGCTGAGAGTATCGAACTGCGACCCGGGGAGGTCAGAGCTCAGCCAGCGCGACCGAAGCTCCTGCAGCTCTTCGTATCTCTCGTCCTCCAGCCAGGTGTGTGCCCGCAGACTGACGCGGCGGTCTTCGTTGAGGTAGACGGCCTCGCTAGCCATTGTTATAGCATCGAAGCCGACACGCAGCAGGGCGGTGTAAAAGTCCATCTCCATGCCCACGCGCACATTCCCCATGGGAAGGTTGGCCTGCATGTTGGCATGTGCGTTGGCGAGCCGCTCGCGGAAAGGGATGTGCCGGCGGCCGCCCATGAACCCGGAGAAGATGTCTGGCTCCTGCGACACGGCCGACAGCAGCAGGGCGAGAAAGTAGATGGAGCAGCAGATGACGATGCCGGTCAGAACCAGCATGTGCGGGATGAAACCGACGATGGACACGGTCGGGAAGCGCAGCAGGCTCTGGGCGGCAGGGTCGTCGATCGAAAACGACAATACGCTCCACACAATACTGCCCATGAAGCACATCGCCCAGAAACCGGTGCTGAGGAGCCGGAAGCGCGACTGCAGGTTAAACACACCCAGCACATGGCTCGTGATATGGCTCATGCACGACAAAAAGGCGAGCAGCAGCACTTCGGGTGGCGTGTTGACTCTGGCCAGGATGGCAGAACGGCTCAGGGCAATAGCCGCGCCGGTGGCCGAGCCCGAGCTGGTAGATGCGCCGGTCGTAGACGCGAGCATGGCGGCAATCGTCGACGTCGAAGCAGATGACGCAGCAGCGGTCGACGATGCAGACGATGCGGCTCCAGAAAAGGCTCCCCAGCCGAGCTGGTTGCTGACCGCTGCATCGGCCTCGGCAAAGGCCAGCGAGTGCTCAAAGATGGTCATACCTGTCTCGGCATGCAGCGGCCGGCCCTGGATGGCGCTGATGATCGTCTCGATAAAGCTGCTTATGCAAAACGACAGGAACAGGGGCCACAGCAGGGACAACGAGCCGCGCAGGTCCGACGACGGAGCATACAGGTCTTGCGGGACCATGCGCACCGAGCGGCACGACGCGGCGTCGGTTGGATTTAATAGTAAATTCTGGCTCATGCCGTGGAGGAAGGTGCTGGCCTCGGTAAACATGAGGTCCGAGTGCTTCGACGCATTACCCCAGCGCAGCTCGGCAAAGTCGGGGGATGTCTGGCACTGTATGGACTGCAGCAGCCGGCGGCCCTGCAGCACAAACGAAATAATGGGGATGCTGCGCAGCAGCAGGCGAATGGGCCAGCGCAGCCGGACGCGGCGGCGGGTGGCAGCAAAGATGTAGGTGCGGTTGAGAATCAGCGCGACGGCCACGCAGCAGAGCGCCCACTTACTGGTGGCATAGCTGAACAGGCTGCCGACGCCGCGGGCACCCTCGAGTGAGAAGCGCGAGGCCGAGGCTGTGATAGTGGCCACAAAGTCCTGGTCCGCCGCCGCCGCTGCTGCAGCACCGCCACCGGAAGTCATTGCGGCCACGGCCGAAAAAGCAGCAGCATGGGCCGCGGGAGCAGTGCCCTGAATGACATTGCCGGCAGCATCCGTGGCATCAGCAATGACGTGCTGGCCGACGGTGCCGAAGTTGCCGAAGCCGTCGGGGTTTGAGATGAGCGAGCCCAGCTTACGGACCATACGCGGGCCGGCCCAGACGATATCATCAAACAAGGGCGCCATCTTGGTCATGTTGAGGAAGGCGAGGTGCTGGACGGTCCACAGCGAGAAGTTGTGCCATGCGTTGGGGTTATCGAGCGGCATGGTCATGGCAGCCGGGGCGTCAAGGGCCTCCGCCATGCCGGATGTCGGGATGTCGGATGTATGTTTTGTAGTAGATGTTGTACTCAGTATGAATGGGGTATCAGATGATAGTGTTGGTAAATCGATGTAAAGGCGGTGTCGAGGTAGCTGTCTCGCTGACGATAACGACGATCAGCAGGCCGTCATCGCTCAGCTCGGCCAGGGGTGCTAATGAACAGCGATGGACGGGCAGAGAGGAGAAAGAGGAGAGGCCAAGTCGAGAGTGTCGCGAATACTGATGGCTGCCCTGATGTTCGTCGATGCCGTCGATGCCGTGGGGGCCGTCAATGTCGAGGACGAAGCCGATGAGGAGAGCGAATGGCGAAATGAATCAATGATGGGACGACAGTGCAGCGATCGAGTTAGGCCGCTTTGAGAGCTCAGTCTAGGGTAAGTGACGGCGAGTGGAGTTGAATGGGGCCCGGTGAGATTGTCTGTTGTGCTGTTGGCACCGGCGAACGGCGAGCTGGACGTTGGCCGGCGAGGCTTTATCAGATTGCTGACATAATATTTGTTTTATTTTGAGTAAAATATGTTTAATTCTTCTCGGAATATCGACGTGTTTGTGCAATTCATCAGGAAAGAACGATGCACCTGCACCTTCTGCATTCAACGCGCCGATTCCACAACGACGTCGCGTGAGATTGCAGTATGGGCGGGGAACTGTGCTGTACTGTGGGTCCGCAGGTGCATGCTGTAGCAGCTCTAGTAGCTGTTAGTGGAAATATCACCGTCGTTCCTTCTTCACCTCACCTTCTTTCCATTTTGAATTTCTTGAATTAAGCATATTACATAATCGTCTTTTGATGCCTTTTGATGCCTCTAACTTTTGATATCATACATTCATTATTTACGCTTTAGTCCCTATTTTAACAGATCGGTAATTCCAAGCTCCTCCTTGTGTTTCCGCACCTCCTCAATGGCACCCGCCGCGTCCGTCTCGTCGGGGTTGCGCAGCTGCCAGGCCATGCAAATGTCCATGGCCGCCGTCATCCACTTGCCCGGCTTGATGCTCAGCGCGGCGGCGACCTGCTTTCCGTCCAGCAGCCGCTTGATGTGCGGCGCGTCCTGCACGTCGAGGTCCTCAATGTGGTCGAGGAACTCTTGCCAGCCGCGGAGGACGTCGTTTCTCTCTTCGTCTGTGACCGTCGCTTTGCCTGTCTTTGCGTTCTTCTGCGCCAGGGAAAACACATCAAACAGCACAGCGTAGAGCACCTGCAGCTTCCAGTTGCTGCCGCGCGCCTCCCACTCGCGGATGGCCATGCCGAAGCGGTCGCGCTCGTTGAGGAAGGGCGCGCGGTCGCAGACGGCCTGCTTGAGCGCGGCGATGTCGTCGCGGTGGCGGTAGGCGCCGTGGACGACGTCGCACAGCTTGTTGGTGCCGCGGATGCCCTCGCGCAGGGCGAGCACGATAGGTGGCGGCGGCGGGCGTGTGTTGGCGGTGGAGTGCTGTGCCTTCTTGGCGGCCTTGCCTGTCGGTGGCGGCGGCGGCGGCGGCGGCGGAGGCGGTGCGACGTTGCCCCAGGGCACAATGGCGGCGAGCATCCAGGCGAAGAACTGTGCCTCCTCGGTGCGCACCAGGACGTCATAGATGGACCCCGGCGTCTTTGTCTGCTGCAAAAACTGGAGGCACTCGTAGGCGGCGGCCCAGCCGGTCAGGTCGGGCTGTTCCAGGTCGGGCTGTGCCGGGTCGGAGAAGATTGTGTGGTAGAGACCGAGGCGGTCAATGAGAGCGAGGGCGTCGCGCGGGTAGGCGCCCTTGAGCATCTTGTCGACCTCGATGCCGACGCGCTCGCGGCTGATCTTGAGGCGCAGGGCCTCGACGACGCGCGCGTCGGCCATGTACTGCTCGACGGTGGGATCGATGGCAAACTGCAGGCGGCTGGCAAAGCGCACGAGGCGCAGCACGCGCAGGGGATCGTCGGTAAAAGTCTGCAGCGGCTCCAGCGGCGTCTGGATGCGCTTGCTGGCCATGTCGCGCAGGCCGCCAGTAAAGTCTTCGACGAGGCCGGTCTTGAGGTTGTAGAAGAGGGCGTTGACGGTGGCGTCGCGGCGCAGGGCGTCCTCCTCGGCGGTGCCAAACTCCATCTGGGGGTTGCGGCTGTCGGCAGTGTACGTCTCCTTGCGCAGGTTGACAAAGTCGACGTCCATGTCGAAGATGCGCACGGTGGCGGTCTCGAGGTGCTTGGACTTGTCCGGGTTGGCCGCGACCTTGTGTAGGCTGCCGAGGTCCGTGGTGGCCATGGCATGGCGCTCGGTGTTGGCCGGGTCGGCGCAGAACTCTTGCATCTTGAGGGCAAAGGTGAAGCCGGTCATGCTGTTGATGGCGGTGTCGATGTCGTGGCTGGCCTGGCCGAGCAGCTTGTCGCGCACCCAGCCACCGGCCCAGCGCAGCACAACAGGCTCATCGGGGTGGTCCTCGCTCTTGTCGATGTAGTCGGCGACATCGAGCAGCAGGGTCTTGAGCTTGAGCTCGCGCTCAGTCAGCTCGAGGGTGGTTGTCGCCATCGGGGCGGGGTGTGATCTCTTTGGTGTCTCTGAAATATCCGAGGCAGTCTTCTTCTTGGGCGAATCGTCTTGGAAGCCGGCAGACTCGCTGTTTCTTTTCATGTGTCCTGAGGCAAACGAGGCGGCCGGGACAAACGATAAGATCGAGGCTCGTTGACGATGAGAATGAAGATGAAAATGAGGCCGAGGCCGAGGACAATGCGACACAACCACAACAATTCTTTGGGATAAAAAACAAGGGCCGTGTTTAAGAGTAGACCATAGCATGAGTCAGTCTACTTTCTACCTCCAGAGGTATGTTCATGCGTAGCTGTTGGTCACGTCGCCGTCAGACTCACAGGTCGTCGTGAGGCCGAAAAACTAGAGCCTTGCAGCGATGTACCCCACTGTGGTCACTACAGCTGTGTCGGTGTTAATATGGTGCACGTGACGCGCCGTGTAAACGTGTAGTGGCCGTATATGGTAATTTTTGCATCTTGACGACAGCCTCGTGTAGATGGATGAAATATCATATTGGTGTATTATTTGTTTGTTTGAATTAAGTTGTAATTTTATTTCCTTTTGATTAATATTCTGGATTTTATTTGGGAGATTTGAAGCAAAGCAGACGTTATCTTGGGATTTACAGGATTCTTACGGTTTTGTTTCTTTTGAAATTCATCTTTACAAAGTTTCACAAATTTCATTGATCTCATTCCTGAATTCAATTCATACAGAAAATACAGAATTCAATACTGCACAGCCTTCTTATTCGTACTGCATTCCGATTACAAACCCAACAAGCCGGGTCCGCAAGACTCCTAGCTGCGGACAGCGTGTTTGCATCGCCCGATGGCAAGGAGCCGAGACCGAGCCCTTTGTTCGGACTATCGGCAGCACATGGAAATTGGCCACTAATTACAATTACCACTACAGTAGTGAATACCTCAGCCTCAAACTACTCTGAAGTCGTGCGTCTTTCTGTCGTTGCCAAGAGCCACAAGAGCAAAGGGTCGTCAGCCAAGTCTGGGCCTTGATCAACGGCTTGGCCTCGTGCGTGTCTCATTCTTTGTATACTCATTCTTGAGTCACTGCATCATAAACAAATAAAGTGCGGAATTACCGGAAGCGCAGCTGGATCGCAGAATTGCAGACTCGCAGACTCGCAGTAACGATGCTGGCCAAGGCTTGGGCCTGGAGTACGCGTAAGGCTGAGGCGAGTCGATGGTAATGATTCGATGATTAGTGAGTCGATGGCAACAAGTACGATAATGTATTTGTTGCAAAGCTTGCGATAGAAAGCAATGGAAGATAATCATATGATTTTGATGTCGACCATAGTATAGACATGATCGATTGATATGCCAGAGATGACTAACAGATGGCGACGAAGACATCCTTTTGCGGAAGGCGCCGACGATATGACATAATCAATTGACGACACACAACCTCAATATCAGTTTACACCAAATTCATGCATATTACAGCCGATATAGACATATAGACGGGGTCGCCGGCAGCACACCGGACCGCACACCCTCGGAGCGGTCTACTGAGAGTGAAAGCAAAGCGGGCGCAAATGAGCAAAACACAACAGCAAACAGCGTGGCAAGAGATGTGATGGCCAAGACGCAATCACAAACTAGAGGACGGAACAAGCATGAACGGTTCCATTGCAGGTGACTGCATGCATGCTGTGTATACTGAGGGAGTACAGACATGGTAGAGTGCGCTGCGTGGTGGATTGGTTGGCATATCTCAAAGTAGAGAAGAGACACGAGTGGCCGTCTGACAGGTGCATGCTTGGCAACTCTTGTAAGGGCTGCCTCAGTGGGTTGAGTTTGATGAGTTGAGGTTGGTGGATGTAGACAGTAGACAGTACAGAGTAGGACGGCAGATGTAGAGAGTAGAGAAAGAATACAACAAGAAGATATCAGTCAATGCTGTTGATAATCAAATGCCAGAATCATGTCAAGGAGGCTGTGCAATGAAAAACATTCGGATACACAAACGGATGAGATAGTTAACCCGATAGACACCAGATGAGATCCGAGTGACCGTTATTGCTGTCCGGGTTCTTCTACTTGACTGCTCCCATTTCGGCTCTCCTCACATGAATCCTGTTTCATCAGACTGCTTGGCGAGGCGAGCGGCTACGAAGTAGATGCAGATGCAGTGCAGACACGAGTAATTCTACTGTAAATTCCCGATGGTTCAGAGTAGACCAGATTGAGGTAGTGTGAGGCAGCCCGTGATTGAAGAGGAATAAATATGTAGAGGTAGGGAGGTAGAGGTAGATGAGGTAGATGCAGGTTGGGTGGACAGAAAATATCGCATACATTCGATGCAGCAGCAATGCACTTAAGCCCGCTATTAGCTGCTACACTATTGCACTCAGCACTCATTTGCACTTTCCTGAATCTTGATTTTGCTGTCTATTAATTTTAATATTAACTTGCTCTCTTTCTACACATAATTTCACTATGCTGCACAGCCTCGACTAGACTGCAGAACAAGATTATGTCAACAAGACGTTCATCTACAAGACGACAGACAAATACAGAGCAAACGTATACAAGTATCTTGTATCGATCTTCATGATTATTGCACGACTGCCGCCCGTGCCAGACCCTGCTTCCACGGGTCTAGATGTTGACCATGTAACTTGTTCTCTTATTGAGTAAGATCCTTCTGATACCTACACGTCGCCTAACATGTATGACTGCATACAAGTGCACTTAATGGCCGCATGCATCTAGACGACCATACGTCGGCACGGCATTGGATACGTCGCTTGCAGCCCTCGGGCGCGGCATATTCTAGTCGCTGCCTTATCTCGTCTGCCTCTTCTACCTCTACCACCCAAAACTGCTTATCCGCCCTGACGAATCAATATAAGCAGCCAAGCTTCCTCCATCCACTGTGGCTTCAGCTGTGTGAGAAGCAGTGTGCAACCACTAGTTTTGAGAGTACATGTACTCTGTAGATGTCTGTTGAATAACTCGAGTAGCAATGTGGGCAGATGCTTCTCTCAGTCTGAGTTGCTGCCTGATGACAGAAGAGCGGATCAGAGCAGATCAGAAGAGCACGAGGAGACAAACCCAAATACATCACAACTGACCCCGGATTAAACTGTCGCAGCAGACACTAAACAGAAATAGAAAAACGCAGTCACTTACAAAGGTACCAACGGGGCATTGCCGATCAGCAGGCTAGCCGACGTCTGGACATACAAAGACAAGCTTGTGATCTCTCCGCATTGATGTGTTTGCGTGCTCTTCAGTGGTGCTTTCCTCTGCTTTCTTCTGCTAGATAGAATGCTTACCTTGTCTCAGATGAGATTGGAGATGGTTGAGCAACAGGATGACGACGTAGAAGAGATGATTAATCTGAAAATAATCAGTCACCAGTCAATCAAGAATCAGTCAATCAATAAACAATTCGCGAATACATCAAAAAACAACCGGGAGTATAAATCAAACAAGAGGCCGCAGCAAACTGACCAAAGTCCGAGCTAGCTGGTGGCGATCAGAGATAAAGCCAAGGAGATGTCTGTTCCAGACAAGAGGTCTCAAGTGTCTCTCTTTTTTCCAAATCTACGAGTCTACCACCAAAACGACATCTGGCACAGCCCCTCTGATCTGCTGGTCTAGGGATGGGCGGTCATAGCTCCCATTCCTCAAAAACAAGCTTGTGAGCGACTGAAGATCTGGTTGGCGTCATTCACAATTACACCATACCAGCGTCTGAAATGTTAGCTCTTTACCTGTGGCAATTTGTGGTGATCGGTGGTGATCGGTGGCAATAAAAAAAACAGGTACTCGCCATACAATTTTCTTACCGCAGGTACGAAGCCATGCTGTGGCGACAGATCATCACAATGAGCATTGGTAACGAGCTAACATTTCGGACCCTGGCAGGGTGTATGATTTATGAAAATGAGATGGAGATGAGAGATGAGAGATGTGATCTGTGCGACGGTCTTACTGATCTTTACACAAACCTGTCAAGGTGAGATGCTACGAGTCTGTCTTTGATGAAACATGGAGATACTGATGCTGGCGGGCGTTGAGTGTATGACGTAATATGGTGTAGGGAATAGATTGGGGAGAAACAGGAGAGACATTGCATTTTGAGACTCGATATTAATGACCATCTTGAGTAACACGAGCAAGACAAGAAAGAAGCATTCAAAACACAAGATATAGGAGACATTGATGGACAGACGATGCGGACCAGACCAGGAGATCAGAGCACGGTATGAGGTAATAATGTCTGACAGTGACGGTGTGTGATGAGATTTCAGGCCAGATTAGACCATTTAGTAGATAGATAATACGATGTAGAGTTATAGAAGAGAGAGATGTGACTGGTAGATACAACTAACATGCAGAGGAGGAGAGTATGGGGATGACCCCAGAAACGAAGTACATTGGGCTACTTGTTCACTGAGACCCAACAAAGAACAAAATTGGTCTGTAGAAACTCGTAGATACTGTCGACATTGCAAATATAATAAGAACAAGTAGAACAGATAATAAAACAAAAAGATAAAGGTGAGGGGGTGTCGAGAGGAGGCGGGCGAGGAGGTGTGGCGAATAGGAGACGATCCTCGCACACCAAGGGAGGCAGTCTGCAGTTTGGGGAGTGTTGTACTGTATGTTGACTGATGAGTGTTGTACAGAGTAGTAGATGTACCTGCCTGACTTTCTGAGTCCTTTGTGTCCTGTTTTCTTTTGATTAATTCTTTGATTTATTCTCTCTCTCTCACCATGATCAGACTGTTGACAGCTATCTGTTGACATCTCACATACAGCCTTATCTACCGCTCACACTGGGCGTATCAAGTCAATGGCGGTGGCTGATGACGAGACAACAAAATCAAAGAAAGAAATTAAGTCAAAAAGAAAATAAAAAAGAAAACGTTGACACGGGACCAACAAAGAGGCAAATACGCCAGAGCAACAAGTGTGTTGATAAAGAAAGACGGCGGCTTGTCGAATAGGCGAGCTGATCTTGCTCAATACTACCACCGCATTATTGTTTATTCTTTAATGTTTAATGTTTTATTGAAGATAAATCACAACCATAGTCATTCATTATATTGATGATCATTTACCAATTAAACATTTGATTTATTTAATTGCTTAAATCGTCCGACTAACACCAGAAAGACACAGCAGCAAGACTAGACTGCCACCTTATAGAGAAGGAGCACACCTCCTCCTTCCCTCGAGCTGCCATGCCTGGGTATATAAGGCCTGCCTCTCGCTGCCTCAGTCAACCTGTGTCGCCTCTCTCCTCATCTCCATTTATCTATTCATCTATACTTATCTATCACATCTACATACATCTACACACATCTATCAGTCTTGTCTGATCATATACCACACCAACCATACCACCATCTCATACCACCAACACACTCACAGACACCATGGCTGGTAAGACTCCCCGGCTGACCATGACACCATCATGACATGCCATCACGACGACATCAACAAAGACGAGGATACTAACAATATAGACTCAAAAACTGCTGCCATCGCCATCGGCCCCAATTCCACCGCCCCAGAGCAGAACATGGCCGGCTCGCCTCCCGTCGGCTACTCCCCGCCCGCCTTCACCTTTACCACCCCCGAGGGCATGGGCGATGCCGACCACGCCGCCGGCACCACCATCACCGGCATGGGCTCCATGGACATCCCCGCCCGCGACCGCCGCGCCAGCGACGAGTGGGACGCCAGCAAGGTGCCGCCGAGCCGGTTCCAGAAGCGCAAGGGCTCGATCTACTCGACGCCGGGCTCGCGCGACGGCAAGGTCGACAGCAACTATGCGGCCAAGTTCCACGCAAAGCACGCCGAGCTTGGTTATAACAAGAAGTAGGGGATTTTTGAGAAAAAAGGAAAACGGAAACAGAAACAAAACAAGAACATCACGACTTTACGCACACAGGCCTTATATCAATAGTTGCATTTATTACCATACTAAATACATTTTATATCTACTCATTTTGACCCAGTTGAACATTGTGTTTTTAGATCTGTTATGCAGATTGTTTACTGTATATGATATAGCCAGAGGCGAAGGTGATGTAACTGAAGAGGGATAAACGAAAAAGAACAGTAAGAACAGATAGAAGATGGAAAGAGAAGATAAAAAGAGAAAACGGAAAAGAGAAAAGAAAGAGAGGGCAACTTCCGGGTGCCTTTTCGTTGCAGTGGACATGAGAACTGAACCAAACAGAAAACAAAGACATAAGAAATGCTGAGCTGGAAGAGACGAGACGATGATAGACAGAAGAAAAGACGAAGACGGTAATAGACAGAAAGAGAAAGACGAAAGACGGAAGAGACGATAACAAAAGAAAGATAAAACAAACTGGCTCCAATCATAACTGAACTACCAGCACTAGTCGACATCGTCCTCGTCCATGCCGTCAAGGTCAATGGCATCGGGGTTGGCGACCGGCGGCGGCGGCGGGGCAGGCAGCGTGCTCTTGGAAATCGGCGCCGTGTCCTTCGCGGCAACAAAGCCGACAGGCGCGCGTGCCTGCCGCTCGAGAGCCGCCATGGCGTCGGCCGTCTCCGCGTCCATCTCGCCGTCGTCGTCGCTGTGGTTGCTGGTGGCACTGCCGCCACCGGCCGCGGCGGTTGCGCGCTGCTGCTGGCTCTTGGCCAGCGCCTGCGACGCCACAAAGTTGACGTCTGTGTTGTACTGCGCCTGCACGCTGCGCTTGACCCGCAGCATCTCCTTGAACGTGTCCTCGTTGCCGTGCTGCACCTCAAACACGTTCCACTTGGCCCAGAACTCGGGATTCGTCCGCGGGTCGCAGAACTGCGACGCGTGCCCGTAGATGGCACGCGCGCGGTCAATCTCGCCCAGCCGCTTCTCCATGTCTGCAAACTTGAGGCACATGTCGCGCGCCTCGGCGTCCGGCAGCGTCGAGATGGCGCGCTCGTAGATTGGCCGCGTCGACGCCATGCCAAAGTTGGACGCCGACTTGGTAATGTAAAAGTTGAACATGTCCGCGCGGTCCTCGTCCGACACTGCGCGCGTCGCCCGCTCGTAGATGCGCATCGCGTGCCGTGCGAGGCCCCGCTCCTCCTCCAGGTTGCCGTACATCAGGTAGATCACCTTGGCAAACTTGGGCGGGCAGTCCTCGATCGCCTGCTCAAACAGGTCGCGCAGCCGCTCGATCCCGATCCGCCGGTCCACCGCCTTGGTCAGGTACAGGTTCCACAGCTCAAACGCCACCGGGTAGCTAAACAGATCCAGACCGCGCTCAAAGATCTTGAACGAGTCCTCGTAGTACTGGTGCTCCTCCAGCAGGTTGGCGTAGTTGACCACCGTCTGCGGCGTCGCGATCCGCAGCTCAAAGATGCGCTCGTACACCTTCTTTGTCTCCTCCAGCGAGCTCACGCTCTCCACCAGGTCGACATAGAAACTCCACAGCTTCCAGCTCTTGTGCACCCGCTGCTGCGGCGACAGCGTCTCGTCAAAGTAGTCCACTGTCGACCGCTTCGGCGCCTGCACCGCCTTGGCCATCACCCGCACCGCGTCGTCAAAGTTCTCGTTGCGCAGCTCCATCTCCGCCCACTCAATCCACATGTCCGCCAGCTCCGCCACTGACCGGAATGGCACCTTGACACCCTTTTCCATAATCACCCGCGCATTGCGGATGTCGCCCGCCTGGTCGTAGAACTTGGCATAGTTGGCCCAAAGCTGGTGGAAAATGCCCACCGCCTTCTTCGGCTCAATCGTCGCAATCGCCTTGGTGTACGTGTTGACAACCTCTTGCTTGTTGTCGCCCCACAGCCCAACGCGCTTCTCCCACTCTGCCACGTTGTTGGGGTTCTGCCGCAGCAGCACGTCGTTGAGCAAGAACGGTCGCCGGTCCATCAGATGCTCGAACCGCAGCATGCGGATGTCCAGGTCAAAGTCGGCCGCCTCGTCCACAACGCCCTGCTCCGTCCGCGCCGACGCCATCTCCATCAGCGCGCCAATCACAGACTCCTCAAACTCCACGTACGAGTCAAATACAAGCGTAAAGTCCCGCACCGTCATCACCGTTGTGATCGCCTCCTCAAACACGTCGCGCGCACGCTCAAAGCTGCCGCGCCGCGTCCAGTACGCTGCCAGGCCGGACCACAGCTTGCCGCGCTGGTCCGAGTACCGGTCGATGCCGCTGCGGATGATCCGCTCCACGTCGATGCCCGTCTCCTGGCCCGTCTGCACCTCGTTGGCGTGCTCCACCAGCAGATCAATCATCTCGCTCCAGAGCTCGTAGTGGCCCCTGGCCTTCTTGCTGCGGAACCGTGCATTGTTGAGAACGGTAATGTATGTGCGCACCGCCTCTGTGTACAGGCCCGACTGCACCAGCAGCTCGATAAAGTCCTCGGCGTCTTCGGGGTGCACCTGCATGTAGCGCCGCCACACGCGCACGGCCGTCTCGCCGCCTGCCGAGTTGGCAAACGGACGGTACAGCGCCCATATCCGGTTGTGTTGTGTAATAGGGAGGGCGCGGAGGGCGCGGTCAAATGTGTGGCGGGTCGTCGTGACAAGCGGCTGCAGCATAAGCAGCTTCAGGTACATCTCCCATATGCGCGGCATTTTGTTGAGGAGAATCAGCGCCCGTTCAAAGAGCGCATTGACCTTGCGGTATTCGGCGGCATAGGCGGAAGCGTTGAGTTTGGAGATGCGTTTCGTGCGGAAGATGAGGTACTAGAAAGTTAGCAGTGCTAATATCATGGTAGATACTGAAAGAGACTCACCATCTTCCAGAGCTTGTATGAACGAGGCAGCTGGGTGCACGCCCGCTCCATGACGTACGCCTGCTCCTGCACAGTGCCGTGCTGCATCTTGTGCCGGATGTACGAGAGCCATGGCCGCGTCGTGCCCTGGTTGCGGTAGATGTCTTGTTCGTAGGCGACGTCGGCGTCGGTCAACAGGGTAAAGTCTGGTCGTGAGCCCGCGGCCGCGGCCAACGGTTTTGCAATGGCGGCCATTTCGGGTGAGTCGGGGTGTATTGAGAATTGAGATACAGAGTAGGTTCTGATCTGAACAGAACAATCTGGACACACGAATCGAATACGCAGTCGTCAAAAGGAATGGAAGCTGATCGAGCGCGTCCTCACACCATCACGGTCGCAGCCATGTCGGGACGGGGCGAATTCGTAAAAGGGTCCCGGTGCAAACAAGAGTCCACCCTCGGCTGCCGCAAACGAAGCGAAAGTCGTGCGATGAGGGGGCTTGATGCGTCGCGCAGGTCGCAGGTGGTGCGGTCGTGGGTGTGTCGTATACACAGGTTGAGTTGAGGCTGAGGCTGAAGTAAAGGTCGAGGTCAAGTTCGAGAACAGGGCGCCTGCCTGCTTGGGAGATTTTATTGGTGGCCAACGGTCACGTTATCTCGTTATCTCGTTTCACTTCGGTCTCTGACGTGGGCGAGTTCCTGCGAGAAGCTGGGCGGGAAGGCGGCTCGTTGTTGTTGTCGGTCGCTCCTTCTTCCTGGATCCTGCATACGTACTCTGTAGGCTGGGATGCCTTCTAGTATGAATTTTCCCGCGTCTGCGTCCGAAAAGGGAATAGTCTACGTGACTGAGGGTGAAAGACAGGCACGCTCTCGGCCAATCAGGAGACATAATGAGATGACTCAGCCGTGCCTTAATCAGAGCTAGTGCAAGGGAGCAGGAGCGATGGAGCTGCATGTTATCATGCGCTAGCCTCTAGGTCGGCATTACGACTAAGTGCACTGCGAGCTTGAGGCAAAAGCAACGACAGCCAAATCCACGCATCACAGCTTCGCCATCAACAACGTTGCCGATTCCCACCCGCCCCGAATCCAATTGATACATCTCCGGCATTGGCTAGCAGTCCAATTGTGTCACTACATCAGCGGCATCATCAACGCTGCCCGCTTAGTCGACTACCAGCTCCCCCCAGAATCCCCGAAAAGCCCTCATCATGTCTGGCGCCGCAGTACGTCGAACAGAGCTTATGCGTCAATGCTGTCTATCACATATGGAAACGGAAGCTGACTGAATAGGACCGCGAGGCGGTGTTTCCCACTCGTCAGTCGCTGGGTATTATGAAAGCCAAGCTCAAGGGTGCCGAGACGGGCCACAGCTTGCTGAAGCGCAAGAGTGAGGCCTTGACAAAGTGAGTAGGAAGGATACGGAGGTATTTCAGAGTTGGTAGCTAGGAGGTGCATAGGTCCAGAGTGCCGAAAGAATATCGGATAGTATTGCTAACAGTATAGGCGTTTCCGAGGTATGAACATCCCACCGACAACCGATAACGACGACGAGCATCCAGCATCGACATCACGACAACCCACGATACCACGACACTAGCTAACCAACAGACATTACCCGCCGCATTGATGAGGCCAAGCGCAAGATGGGCCGTGTTATGCAGATCGCCGCGTTCTCGCTCGCCGAGGTGACGTACGCCGTCGGTGGCGACATTGGCTACCAGGTCCAGGAGTCGGCACGGTCGGCCAGATTCCGCATCCGCGCCAAGCAGGAGAACGTGTCCGGTGTGCTGCTGCCGGCCTTTGAGAGCTACCTGACCGAGGGCAACAACGACTTTGCCATGACGGGTCTGGGCAAGGGTGGCCAGCAGGTGCAGCGGTCGCGCGACACCTACGCAAGGGCCGTCGAGGCGCTGGTCGAGCTGGCCAGTCTGCAGACTGCGTTTGTGATCCTGGACGAGGTCATCAAGGTTGTGAACCGCAGAGGTGAGTCTTGATTTGGAAGTGTTTCTTATTTGTAGAGAGCTTAGCTAACAGTCTAGTCAACGCCATGTTTGTCATCCCTCAGAATCTAACCACATACCGAAGTATTACTAACCAAGCAGTGAGCACGTTATCATTCCCCGGACTGAGAACACCATCAAGTGTATGTACCATCTTTGCCTCAAATAACAGGCCACCGCTAACAAACAGACATCAACTCGGAACTCGACGAGCTCGACAGAGAAGAGTTCTACCGGCTCAAGAAGGTTGCCGGCAAGAAGCAGCGCGACACCGCTGCCGAGGACGAGGAGCTCAAGGCCCGGAAATTGGCTCTTGAGGCAGCTAAGGCAGAGCTGCTGGCCAAGAACGGCAAGGAGGTCGTCGAGGCCAAGGAGTCTGCTGAGCCTGCCGACCTGCTGGCCGAGGGCGAGGACGACGTCATCTTCTAGATCTTCTAGATTTGGATCATATATGACGATTGCCCTAGGTTTGCAGGCCACACTGCGAACAGCATAGTCTGACAGCGCTGCATTTGTTTGATTTTCTTGCTCTGTTGTCTGCTTATTTCTCTTTCTCTGCCTCGTTTTCGCGTTGCTTGGTATATCATATACGCCACACTGCTGGCTGTTGTCTTTTTGCATAACTGTTGAAATAATATGCTGTATCCAAATGCTCTTCCTATGTACTCTGTACTATATCCTTCAGTTCCGGTGTGCAATGGAACTGGGATGATGTGTTACCTATTGCCACCGTGACGCCGTTATAGATCCAAGGCTATGCTGAAATGAAAGACTAAAAGACTGAAATGAAGAACAAAGATAAACGCCAGATACAAACCCATACCCACAAACGAACTGCACCTACTGGCGCTGGTACGTGACCTTGAGGCCCTTCTTGCGGCCTTCGCCGCCCTCGGCCAGCTCCATGCCCGCCGTCGCCTCCTTGGCCGCGATGGCACCAGTCTCGTCCTCGTACTCGACGAACGCCAGGCCACGGCCGGGCACCAGGCGCACCTCGCGGAAGCCAGGGAACGGTGCAAACACCTCGGTAAGCGCGTCGCTGTCGACACTGGCCGGGATGTTCTGCACAAACAGCGTCTTGTTGGGCGGCAGGTACTCGTCGGGGATGTGCGCCGCTGCCGGCACAGCCGTGCCTGTTGCAGCCGGCCGCGCCAGCGCCTTCTTCTGCTCCTCGGCCTTGATCACAGCAAGGCGTTGGTCTGTCCGTTAGCAAAGTTCGTCGTTTGTCTGTTTTGTCTATCTCATGGGGAGACGTACCTCTCTCGGCGATGCGGCGCTGGCGGTGGGCCTCGAGCTCCTCGACCGAGCCCGTGCTCTGCACCGTAGCGTCGCTGCGCGTGCGCGCCAGCGCCAGCACCATGGGCTTGTCAAAGATGACAAAGCCCTGCGCCTCCTCGACGGCCGTCGCGGCCGACGCAGCGTCCTCGTAGACGATAAACGCCTGGCCCTTGGCGCGCAGGTTGGTCTTGGCGACAATGTCGACAATGGTGCCGAACTCGGAGAAGATGGCCTCGAGCGTTTCGCGCAGCGGCTGCGGCTTGACGCGCTCCTCGAGGTTGCGCACGTAGACACTAGAGACAAGGTTAGCGACAGATCACACTCGTCCGATACTCACTGCGTCGGCGTCGACTTCGGCTTCAGCTTTGGCTTCGTCGGCGCCGTCCCATAGGACCTCGTCGCTGAGTGTCGGTGAAAAGCAGGAGGGTTTTCAATGTGCAATGACACTACGTACGTGGCTATGGGTGCTTCGGACATGTTGGCGGTTTGATTGATTCTTTGTGGTTGTGTTGAAAAGTGGCTGCAAGAAGTCTGAGCTCCGTCGCAATTGAGGTTCGCGACCACAAAACTAGCGTCAGCCTTGCATGATTAGTCATCCTTCCAGACGTCACACCTCAACAGCCAAGTCGCAACAGTTTACAACCGATCAAATGATAAATGAACAAAACCAATAATTATATGCAGTATGCTGCGCGCCTATATACTATAATCTACTTTTAGCACTGATTGTACAACTTCATGCCTCCCCGTCCCCAGTGTATCATCTATGAGGATGTCTCTGTTTTTGACTCTTCTTCTTCAGAAGACTCATCATCCTCGTCATCGTCTGCTTCCTCCTCCTTCTTGTCCTCCTTTGCCTCCTTCACGTCAGCCTCGACTACAGGAGTATCATCAGTAGCTGATGCTGCTGGTGCTGCCTCTTCAACGACTTCGTCCTCCTTGGGCGGGCTGGGATCCTCCAGGGCGAGCTCGCTTTTCAGGTCTGGCAGGAAGCGGTCAATGCGCTTCCACGTCTCGACCCAGAGCTCCTCCTTGGAAGGGTCGATGCGCGGCGAAACCAGGTAGCCGCTGCTCGCCATGAACAGCAGCACGTTCTTGAGGTTCTCCGGAACAGCCTCCTCCAGACTGTCGCCCTGGCCGCTGTTCATCAGACGGTCCATAATGTCAATGATCTTGAGCCAGAGGTCCAGCATACCGTCCCATGCCGAGAGCAGCACGAGGTACTGCAGGAACACCTTGCACAGCAGCGACGCCGCTTGCACGCGTGTCTCGCTCATGCCCTCGCGGTCGAGCGTGTACACCTGCGGCAGCAACAGCTTGAGGATCAGCGGGAATAGCACTTCGCTAAAGATGGCCGTCCACTCGCGGTGGTCGCTCGATGTGAGCTCGGGCGACAGCAGCGACCGCTGCAGCGACGAAAACGCCAGGTGCCGGACCTCACGGCATGGGTTGGTGCACTGCGTCGTCAGTGCCTGGAAGATGGGCAGCCAGTACGCAGACCACGCCTCACTGCTCTCCAGGTGCGACTGTTTCATGAGGTGCGGGATGCGCGACGTCATGTCGTAGATGATGTTGATCGCCTTGATGCCGCGCTGCACAGCCGCATTGTCGCTCGCCTTGACAGCGGCGCGGTTGCTGACACGCCGGTTCTTGCGGTCTTGCTCCTGCTCGGCGGCAGCGCCCACCTTGCCTGCAGTTGCAAACTCGTTGCACAGGATGATGGCGGCCTCGTAGTTGTCGGCCAAGATCGCCGGCGGGCTGCCGCTGACACCGCTCTCGAGAATCTCAAACACCGTCACGGCCGACTTCTCGTACTTGGACAGCGCGCCCAGCACAGCCCAAAAGTCGGGCGACGTCATGATCTCGCTCCGCAGAGGACCAGGCGACGCGATGCACAGCTTGATGCCCTTGAGGATGTCCGACGACGTCGTCTTGAGGGTGTCCTTGGAGAAGCTGGAAACGGCGTGCAGCAGCATGGGAACCCGCACAAAGTCAAAGTCATAGCTTGCATGTAAGAGGGCGAACATGTAGTAGCTCACGCGTCCAATAAAGATGGGATGGAAGCGGCTGACGTCGCGCAGGATGCCCTGCAGAGCGTCGACGATGCGCTTGCCGACAGCCTTGGTGCTTGCCTCGTCGCGCAGTGCCAGCACCGTGCAGAACTCCAGAATGTAGACAGGGCCAGGCTCGTAAGGCGGCGTAGTAGCCGTCTTGTTGGCGGGGTTGGCAGGCGATGTCGGCGGCACATTGTCCGACTTGACCTTGATCACGACGCCGTTGGCATTGTCCTCGGGAATTTGCTCAAGGAGCGCGTCCACGAGGTACTCTAGGCTGGGGCCGGACAGGGTGGCAATGTTGGCAAAGATGTCATTGACGCGGCACGACTTGACACAGTCAATAGCAGCAAGCGTGCTCTCCAGCTCCTCGTCAGACGGCTCGGGCGGATCGTCGGCTGCGTAGCTGGAAATGTAGGACGTAAAGGCCGAGAAGAAACCGCTCTCGTTCTGCTTTGTGCCGCGGTCGATAACCTGGCCGGGACTTTGCAGAGGGATGGCCGGCAGATCGATCGGGGTCGCGTTGTTGGAAAAATCGGAAAAGTACGTGGGAATCAGCGAGTTCTCAAACAGGTTCAGCCAGATGGGAATGACATTCTTCCAGCCCTTGTGCAGGATGTGCTCATGCTCGGCGACGACGCGGAACATGACCAGGGCGGCAAGCTGGGCACGGAAATCGCGGCCAAACTTGACAGCAAGCTCGCTGACCATGACGCTCGTCTTGTCGACCTGCACCTCAGTGTTCAGAGCCGTGTTGGACTGCATCGCCTGCGACAGCGTCGACATGTGGCTTAGGCAGTACACGATCTGGTCGAGGGCCTCGGTGTTCTCGTACTTGGCCGCGATCTGCGCGCACTCGTGGAAGCCTTGGATGACGCGGCTGAAAACGGTATCATCAGTGGCAGACATGAAGACGTACGACAGCGTGGCCACAATCGGCCGCCATGTGGTGGCAAACATGTCGGCGTCGTAGATGTTGGTGTTGGAGATGATCAGCCGGCCAGCACCCTCGGCCTTGACCAGCAGCTCGCGCCACGCGTAGTCAAAGGCGTGCTTGTTGTCGTGCTCCTCGGGTAGGATGATCTCGTTGGACTTGATGGAGTCGAAGATGTCCTGTAGGTACTCGGGCGCAAAGTCCTTGCCACCGTTCTGGCCGCGCAAGTTGCGTGCAAAGTCGCTGACAGTCATGCGCTTCTGCGTCTTGACGTTGGGGTTGTGCTGGTCGGTATTGAGCATGATAATGGCGTAGGTCAGAATAAACACAGCGTCCTTGTCGGCCACATCGTCAGGCATTGTGCCGGTGCAGTAGGCATCGACAAAGTAGGTGACAATACGCTCAATCAGCGGAGACTCGCCAGGCAGACGGAAGGCCTCGAGCAGTGTCCGCAGCGCCTCGTCCACACGCTTGTCGTTGAAATCAAACAGGTTCATAAACTCCTTGAGGATCTCCTCGTTGCCCTTCTTGGCGAGGAACTCGCCCAGGGCCTTCTTAGACACGCGAGAGGTTCCCTTGAGGAAAGTGGCCACAGACAGGGGGTTCTTGGCATCGTCAATGATACCCTTGTCCTCCAGCAGAGCAAGACCACCCTTGGGGCTCTCGTTAAACTTTGCTGTACCGCGAATAATCACCTTTTTGCGTGCGCGCGACTCGCGCAGACGATCGGCGTCGGGGTTGCCCTCGTATACGGGTGCCTGGTCGAGACGCTGGGCCATAAACTGGACAAAGCGTAGCAGCGCATCGAGACACAGAGGCGGCACACTGGTTGTGCTCCACGTGGCAGAGTCGGGAAGGGCGTTCCGCGACAGAAGACCGATCATGTCCTCGCACAGGTCGGCGCGGTCGGCATTGCAGTCGTAGTTGACAAACAGCTCGATCATAAAGGTGGGCATACGTGCCAGGACGCCAATGTTCTCGACCATGGCCTGGCGAGCCTCGGGTTTCCGAAGACCGCCCTCGAGACCAAGATTCTGTCTTTCTCTCGGAGGTGCAGGAGATCCACGGCCGCCATTTGGTGTTGGTGGTGCGGGCTTGGCCAGCTTGGGCGCCTGTGGAATGCCCTCGTACAGTGACGGGTCAATGTTGGCCTCGCGCGGGATGTCGACAGACGGGTGAAGGCAGCTGATGAGGTAGGCAAGGTAGAGCTCCTGCTGCAGCTTTAGGACGCCGCGGCACGTAGACAGCAGAGTGGCCGTGACAATAAGAGACTCCTGGAGGATAGCCATGTTGTCGGAGCGCACGAGCTGGAACAGGTACGAGCAGAGACGGTCCTGGGCCACAGACACAAGGGCCGGGTGGCGGGCAATCGACGGGCCAGCCACCTCGAGAGCAACGTGGATGATGCGCAGGGCCATGACAATCATAGCGTCAGGCTGCTGCTTGCGCTGGTTGGGGTTGAGGAACTCGACCAGGACACGGAACAGCTCACGCACAGACGGCAGTGAGTAGGGGCGCAGGTCGACTGACTCGGAGTCGCCGACAGTGGACAGCACACTCTTTTGGTCAACCTGATCCGAGGTATCTGTGGAGGGCCGCTCGAGAGTGACGGAAGCCACAGGCGCCGCGTCGGTCTCGGCCGGGGGTTGTGGAGCAGCCGCTTCACCGTCGCTACTGGTGCTTTCACGGCCGGTTTGAGGAACGACGGGCGTCGGCGCCTCGGACTGGGTCGGGGTTCCTGCTGCTGGGGTGTCGGCCTGAGCGGGTGTGGCCGAGCCGGGCAGAGGCGGCGGCTGTGCATCGGCACCCGGGACCATTTTGACGCTGTTCATATCGGCAGTCTGACGGTCGAGCGCGTCGTCCTCCTCGCCGGCCTCCTCCTCGAGATGCTTGAGGTCCTCAAAGATAATCTGGCACATGCGAACCATAGTCGCCTCGGCCGTCTGGCGGAGCACCTCGGAGTAGCGGGGACGCGAGCAAATAGTCAGGCCGCGGCCCATCATGTCGCACACGCTCTCGTCGCTCAGAATGTCGCCGCCGGGGCCGGACAGCATGTCCTCCATGAGGTTGAGTATCATGAGCAGCACGACCTCCTCCTGAGCGTGGTCGCTGATGTCGAACTGACAGTGTGTAATGGCCTGCGACAGGGCCTGCATGGCGAGAGCAAAGCGCGGCGATTCGGGGCTGATGAAGCCGTAGGCGAGGAACTTGCGCACGGCGCGCAGTGTGAGGATAGTGATGGGGGCGGCGGTGCCTTTTGCCTGGATTATTTGCAGGAAGGGGTAGAGCAGCGTGAGCGAGTCGAACGTGTTAATATCTGGAGGTTAGTGGTTGTCAAATGCTAGGGGAGGACTGTCATGACTTACCCTCAACACCGGCCAGCTCTTGGCGCAGTCGGCCAAAGCCAGAGATCAGCGGGTTGTCGGCCATGCTCTTGCCCTTCTTGCCGCGCAGACCCCAGCGGTTGAAGTCGCTGTCGACGACGGAGCCCTTGCTGCCACGCGACGCTCCGTTGCGACGGCCCGATGTGCGTCGTGCGTTTGATGCGTCAGATGGAGACGACGAGCCGAGCCGGAACGACTGTGCCATGGCCGGGCTGGGTGCGCCGCCGCCAAGGATGGCCGACACGGAGAGGTGCTGCGAGCGGGCATACTTTTGGATGGCCGATGTGATGTTGATGCACTCGGAGATGATGAGCGAGATGGGGTCGACAGCGACCGAGACGGGGCGGCTGCGGTACTGCATGCGCGACGATGCGGCAGCCGACGCGGCAGCCGTGACAGTAGGCGACGCAGCAGCTGCGCCGCCGCGGTGGTGGTGGATGCTGTGGTAGGGAATGCGCACGGGGACAGAGGTCGAGGGTCCCGAGGAGGAGGAGAGGCCTGCCGTCAAGGGCAGGTCGTCGGTAGAGGCGTCCATTGTGCGGTCTGGCGGATGTTGCGCACTTGCTGCACCCTCTTAGATCCTCTGAGAGACCTCTCGAGGTCGGTTGGGAAGGGCAGGTAGAGATCGGCACAGATCACGAGAATCCTCTGTTGGCGAAGCTCGATCGCGGAGCTTTGAGGCTCGAGGGAGGGCGAAACTGAATTCTTGAATGTATATAAAGGCGGATATATATCGTGAATGCCAAGAGAAAAGGTGCACAAAGCAGTCTCGGCAGAAAGGGCGGGTAGATGCGAGGTGCGAGATGCAGACTGGCGAGATGGGGGTGGAAGCCAGCTCGAGATGACAGCTTGTTCGCCGATGCAATTGGGGGTGACTTAGCGCTGTTGCGGATGCTGACTTAGCAGTCGTTAGTGGTTGCAGTTGTCACGAGCAAAGACAGGTAGGAGGCAGGTAGGACTAGGACTCCAGGAAGGAGCCACCGACCACTACAAAGTACGGAGCACCTGCCCTAGCAGCCAATGGACAGGAGCTAGATAAGATAAGAGGGTAAATAGGCAGGAGGCAGGGCCCAAGGCTGGAGGATTAGGTGGCATTAGATGCCGCAGGGCCCCACTCCCCCTGACGACAGATCTCCAAGAAAATAGCTGTTGCAGGGTGTTAGTGCTGTAGCTGTCGCTGCAACCGCTGTACAGTGGGTGTAAATGGTCAACGTGCCATCCCATGATACCTCAAAAAACCGAAGTCCGTTAACAATTCTAATAAATTCATATCAACCTATATTCGATATATATCAAATAACGTCAGAAAGTGCAAGATATATAGATAACACCAAACGCCCCGTCCATGGCCTCTCTACCTCCTCCAAGGCACTCTCCCCTACTCTAGTTGTACAAGATCGAGCATCAAGAAGAACGTAAAAGTCAGTCTGTCCCTCCATTCCGTTTCCGTTTTGTGTAGATGTGTAGTGTTTTGTGTTTTTGTAAGACAGGGTCGCGGGCCCTTTCGTCGGTGGTCGTTATGGTGTGGCCAGGTTTGTGCCGTGGCGAGTAAGAGTGGCGCGCTGCCGGTGAAGAGATGAAGGTTGAAGATGGAAAGAATAAAGAACAATGATAAATGCAAAAGACAAAAGAAGAGAAAGATAAAACAAATAAATAGACTCAAATAGCCAGGGAATAGTATGCAATGGTGACTAGCAGCCAAAAGTAAGGGAAACATAAATCGTGAGACGACTTTCGATTACGCAATGGCCTTGCCATCGGCGACAGGAACGGCCTTGTTGGGCACAGCAGCGTCGACGGCGGCAACACCACCAGCAGGGACACCAGCGGCTGGGGCGGCGGCGACAGGGGCAGCGGCCGCGGGGGCAGCAGCGGCAGCAGCAACAGGAGCGGCAGCAGCAACAGCAGGAGCAGCGGCGGCAGCACCACCAGCGGCAACAGGAGCAGCGGCAACGGGAGCGGCAGCGACCACGGGGGCAGCAGGTGCAGCAGCCGCGGCGGCGGCAGCAGCGGCATCGGCACCGACAGCGGGAGCAGCAGCAACAGGTGCGGCAGCGACAGGTGCAGCGGCAACAGGGGCGGCGGCAGCAGGGGCGGCGGCAACGGGGGCAGCGGCGGCAGCAGCAGGGTCAGCGGGGGTCTCGTCAATGACAATGTCCTGCAGAGCAGCCTTGTCCTTCTCCCACTGGCCGCCAGCGTCGCCAAAGGTCTTCTTCATCTTCTCGGCCTTTTCAGCCTTCTCCTTCTCCTCTTCCTCGCGAGCGATGCGCTCAGCCTCCATTTCCTAGGCAGTCAGTATGTGTAGTAAAAAGGAAGGACAATAAAAAAGCTTACCTCCATGTGGCGGATATCGTCGAGACTGGGCTCGTACAAATGCCAAATGGTGTAGTGAGGCAGACCGACAACAGAGAAGCCCATGCGCTTGGCCATCTAGGATTGTTAGTACGTGACATGCAGGCTAATAATGCGGGAGTGGTTGCGGGGAATATACCTTTCCGAAACCCTCAGTCTCGGCGTGCTTCTCGAAACTAAAGGCAGGGAAGTGGACACCGTGACGGAAGACGAGAGCCTTGGCCAGGATACTGACACCACCGACACCGTCAATCTCCATCTCCATGTCCGGGTCGCCGTAGGGGTCGCGCAGGTAGGCCAGATGGGGGCGCCAGGTGGCGTACTCGGCGTAGCCCTCGACAATGACGGCGTCTTCGTCGAGGGTGTCGGCCAGGGCCAGGGCGGTCTCGGACTCCTGCCACGAGTTTAGATCGTACGGCTGCTCGCCGCCCAGCCAGTCGGGCAGAGGACGCCAGACGTCTGTTGGTTAGTATACTAAATATTGACAAGAAAGAAAGGGGAAAAGACGTACTCGGCACAATGACATCCTTGTTGTGGCGCATGAGATCCTCGAGAATGGTAAAGGGCGCAGTCTCGACATCGACATCGCGCCAGTAGACCCACGAGTGGTAGGGCCGCAGCGAGGCGCTGAGCAGCCAGTTGCGCGCCTGGGCCATGAGCTTACGGCGGCTGGCCTGGGCAGCGAAGCCGTGACGCGACTCGACATCCTGGTTGACCTTTTGGCCAAAGTCCTTCTCGATGATGGAGATCTCGCCAAAGTGCTCGGCGGCGTCGACGTCGCCCTGGATGGACTCGAGGTTGTCGATGAGGACCTGCAGGGTGTGGTCCTTGGAGTCGGAAACCAAAAAGGCCAGGTCGATGAGGTGGTGCGGGTAGGTAAAGTTGCGCAGGTGCGAGAAGAACATGTGCAGATGCGCCTCGGCGTCACGCAGGGGCACGCACAGCAGGATGCGCTCCTCGCGCTCCCAGCCGCGCGCGGTGCCCTGGACGTTGGACAGGTCGTAGTAGCGGACGGTCTCGAGCTGGATGCGGTCGCCGCCGGCCAGGAAGCTGAGGGAGACGAGCGAGGCGATGGGTGCCGCGGGCCAGACGAAGACGGCAAAGAGGATGATGACGACGACGATGCCGAGACGCGTGAGCAGCTTCCGCCGCCGGCGCAGCGAGGGAGGAGCGTTGCGAGGTTGGAAGCTGTTTGTGTTAGTCTGTATCTGTATTCCCCTTATAGATCTAGAGGCGACTTACCGGTGCGGTGAGAACTCTAGTGTGTTGGAGCCTCGCGGGTAGCCATTGGAGTAGGACGCCGAGTTGGCATTGTGTCTTGGGGTCACCTTGGACCCCGGCGCAGCGTACGAGGGCAACATGGCATGCGATGGTTGGTGGTTGATTAGATGTATAGGTAGGTAGAGGTCGGTCGAGATGATACACGACTGTCGGGTGCGCAATCGATGCTCAACAGCTTGCTCCCCAGTCGTAGACCAGTCTGTGTGGTGCTGTCGTGGAGTCTCGATCTGTCCAGTTTGGTGAGACACCCTCTGACCGCTATGTCGGGTGAATCAGGTGGGAGGTGAGGTAGGGGATGACGAGGTCGAGGTGGCCGAGGTGGTCGTGGTCGAGGTGGTCGTCAGGGTGTCGTCGAGAGGTCGAGGTTAAGTCGAGGTAAAGACCAGGCGGGTCGTGGCCAAAACTCAAAGATAGGAGTGACGAGCCAAGCAGCGCCAGCAACGAATATGCTTAACGAGCGGGAGTACTGCGTAGGGGGGTCTCGTCTACTACAGAGTATGTAAAGCAAAGGGACCAGCGTGTCAACCCGTCCAGTGCGGGAGTCCCAGGCAAACGAGTCTCAAACCGTATGGAGAAATGGAGATAATGAGGGGAGAGAAGAGAATAGCAGAGTGAGAAATAAGAAATGTGGTAAGCAACACGAGAAGAGAAACGACGTCAAAGGCGTAGAGGGGACTGAATCAGGTAGACGTAGACGTGAGCGAGGGCAAATTGGATGTCGACGCTGGCCACATTCGTATTCAGTGGAACACGAAAAGGATAGGTTGCTTGAGGGCACTACAGGATAGGATAGGACACTGGACAGGGAGACTAGGGGTGACAGGGGAATTAAACAAATAGCAGATTTAAATGCTTAAATTACATAGTGGGGACTGGCGTCTCCGTAGTGGGAAATACGGTGGAATATGCTGTCTGTATCAGCCTCGTGAAATTGGGATTCGCTGTGCCGCTGGTTGGCCAAGTGGGCTCTGGTGTGTTTCGTGTTGAGTGGTCTTTTGGTAGGTTTGGATTTTGGTTCTTTTTGCACCTCGACGATGACGATGTGACGCTGTCAGAGTTAGAAAAGACGTTGCTTGATTATGTAATATGCAGACCCCTATTTGGTTCTTTCCTTTTTGGTTTGGCATTGGTTAATTGACCTGCGCGCTCCTTCCTTTTTCTTAGTTTTATTCTTCCACATTACACGTGTTTCTCCCTGGAACGCGAGCAAATTCCTTGCAAGGAAGGAGCTCGTACCTACAACAAGAATGTGCAGAGTAAGATATTTGCCGCGCCCCTATTCCTAGCGCTGGCGCGACCTGTGTCGCCAATCACAGGCAGCGCAAGTGCAGTCAATGGCGGTGGATACAGCGACGAGAGCTTGTGCAGGCTAATTAGTCGTCTGCCAGCTATTGTACTGAGTACGAGAGCAATGACGCCCCTATTGCGTGGTCCACCGTACGTGATCTGTCACGTGCGCGTATCAAGGTCGAAAGATGAGTTCTTCACCGCTGATATCAAGGACAATGGCTGTTTGTCGTTTGCCTGTCTTTTCTCTGGTCGAGTCTATTTCTACATGACCTGCAGTGCAATTCCTACCAATTTCCCGCAGGTTTATTCTGCGTCAATGTGGATCAGATGCAGACTTGTATTACTGTACAGACACGGTGAGACGGTTGAGGCCAGGTTTCAGAAATTCAGATCTTTTGTTTTATTTTTGATTGATTTTTATTGATTTTCTATTTCTGATTCTGCTGTCTCCGATTAAGCTTATCGAGGCTCTCGGCTCATGTTCTTCAACGCCATGATAAATGCGTGTCCTACGCAAACATGATCCGAGAGCAACGTCCACCATCTTCGACGTCGACATCAACGGGATAACCAACTAAACTGATCAGTTAGCAATCATTCACTTCTAATAAATCAGAATATATGTGATTGAAAGAATGGTTCAGGTAAGCCGGTTGTAGTCTTCTACCTAGAGCCGGCCAAGCCTCGCGAACATGCCAGGACGGCACGCAAGGAGTCCTGGCGCTGTAGCCAAAATTACGAGAGCCCAGTGACGGAAAACTCGACTCCACCACTGGTCCTTGCCCGAAGACCCCTCCAAACGGCGAGGCGTTCCGACTGCAGTGTGGGAGGATAGCACGGCTCCGGATATCATTGAATGGATAGACTGGTTCTCATCATAACAGGGTGGTGTGGTGTATTGTGTGTATTGTAGCGTATCAAACTAACCCTTTGGTCTTGTGAAGAACGGCACAGTTCTGCATGGGTATATAGCAATGAAGCAAAATTCTGAGCGAGTTAGTTTTCTGTGATCTGCGTGAAAACACTCTTCCGAGAAGACAAAGCAAAGCGAGTCTCGTGTTGTATATCAGATATTTTTGGTAAGGTATAGGGTATCATCAAGGGGTTCAGAAGCAGAACTGTATTTGATATATTTGTATCATCATATTGACACGAGACGGGCGTTGCTGTTGGCTTGGGACTTGGACGTACACTTTATTAATGCCGGCATAATAGGTTGTTGATCGAATCATAGTAGAGTTTGAGACACACTGAACAATGTTAGCATTGTACTAGACTTTGACTGTTTGAGATGGCAAAAGAATGTGTCGAGAAAGCTTCAGATGGTAGTGCATGTAGTTCAAAACGCTCATGGAAATCGCGGGAACTGTGGTAAGAGATCATCACCAGCTCGGGTGAAGGAAGGGGTGCAGTGTGTTGGAAGTGTGCTTACCTTGTGCCTCAAAGGAAGATCGCGATGATCGATGCGACACGATGCAGCTCAGAACTTTCTGTGCCCGTCGCGCGCAAATAACAGAAACGAAAACAATCAAAAGAAACAAACAAAGACGATGCCCAGCTCGAGCGCATCCAGCGCAGCTCGCGGCGAACCGAATAGAGCTGTTCCTGGCATGCAGCTCGAGGTGGCGATGGCAAGGAAGAGAGAAGAAATTTTGGGCGCGAGAGAAAAAAAGTGAAATATTTATGGGTAGATTTTTATCCACCTCTGTGGGGGACGAATTGTGGCTAGTGTTGTGGCGTTATGCAAACAGCAGCGGCAGATCCACCTGTTTGCATTGATTAGATAATACAAATTTATATGGGTGATGCGACAGGCTCCACCAAAAAAGAGCCTTGCAGAAGCTTGAGATTTGAGGTTGAGATGCGATGTGATGTGAATTGTTTGCAACGGCGATATTAAGATTTATTTACAGACACGAGGCTTTAAAATAAGGGTTCATTCTCAAATCAACATATACATCAGCAGAATAATTAACAGGAATTTGACTGACTGGTCTGATCTGTTTGCTTCTCGACGACGACATCGTGAGATCTGATATCGACAGCCTCACTCATTATACACACCACACAAACACACACACATACACACATACACAATGGCCGACCGGAGGCGAATCAACGGCCCTGTTGGCGCTACCTTTGCACCCGTCTTCTCCAAAGAGGACCGCGACCAGATCGCCAAGGTCACCGAAAGATCAAGACCCAAGGACATTATCAGAAAGATCTGTAAGTAGCAGACACTGCATGACTTGGACGTTCATACACTAATTGAATAGATCTCCAGACTGGCGTTACGCCGTCGGCTTCTGGCTCGGCTTACCTCGAGCTCAGCTCCGGTGCCGTGCCGGGCGCGTCCGGCCTCAAGCTCAGCTGCACCGTCCACGGCCCCCGCGCCCTGCCGCGCTCCATGCCCTTCTCGCCGCACCTCATCCTCTCCACACACGTCAAGTACGCCCCCTTTGCCACCAAGGAGCGCCGCGGCTACCAGCGTGACACCTCGGAGCGCGACCTCGCCATCCACCTCGAGACGTCCCTGCGCGGCGCCATCCTCGGCGACCGCTGGCCCAAGTCGGGCGTCGACATTGTCGTATCCGTCATCGAGGCCGACCAGGACCGCTCGGCACCCCAGCAGAACCCCGACGAGGAGCTGTGGGGCATGATGAACGTGCTGAGCGGGTGCATCACTGTGGCGTCGGCGGCGCTGGCGGATGCCGGCATCGACTGCGTGGACACGGTCGCCGGCGGTGTCGCTGCTGTCGTCGAGCGGCCCAAGTCTGAAGAGTCCGACGCAGACTCATCAGAGACAATGGTCGTCGTCGACCCGGTGCCGGCTGAGCACGGCAAGATTGTGGCCGCGTGCTGCGTGGCCTACCTGCCGAACCGCGACGAGGTGACCAACCTGTGGCTCAAGGGCGACCTGCCGCCTTCGCAGGACGGCACTTTGCACCTGCAGCTGGTCGACAAGGCACTGCATGCCGCACGGCAGGCCGACCAGGTCATTGCGGCCGCCCTGACCGAGTCTGCCGGCGAGGCATAGCTGGGTGTAGATGTGCTGGGCATCGGCGGGTTTGCTTTGGGTTTGCTGTATATATCATAGTTTGGGAGTTTGGCTCTTTTGATTGATTCTTTAGATTATTGCAATATTATTGTGTCTTTATCAGCTCTATACTCTCCAAGCTTAAGTACTTAAGTGCTTCTTCGTTGCTCTGCTTGTCTTCTTCAAATCCTTGGATTTTGATTTGAAAATTCAGTCCAAGTAAAGGCTGTTTTCAATCAATATTATTTATTCAACCATAGCCAGCAATGTAGAATATATGTTTATATTCTTTTTCAAATTTATATAAATTTCTGGGCCTGTTGTGATATAATTGAGTGTTTTCAAATTTGAAATCTTTTTGTTTTCACAAAATCAATTCTCAAAATGCTGACCAAATACAACGCTTATAGGGACCACCTGGAGCTGTCACCACCATCGGCCCGCTGTAAGCTAACTAGCTCTGTCAACCTCACAGCCTTGCGTTTTCACCTCATCTCACAAGTCGCAGCCTCAACTCACCACCACGCCCTGCCCTCTCATATGCAATACATTTAACAAACCTCATCTCAAAATCCAAACAGATGTCCGGCCCGTTGTCGTTTTCTGGCCTGCGACGGGCGGCCGACCAGATCAAAGGCAGCCAGCTCCCGTCACTCTCGACGACGACGGCATCTCTCTCCAAGCGTGCGTCTTTGGTTCTCTCCGTTGCAAGGCTGTCACTAATCCGCTAGACATACCCGAGTCATTCACATGGAACGACCTGGCAACCGAGTTGGCGCAGACACCAGAGGACAAACAGGTCAGCACGCGCCGCGCATATTGATAGTTTACATATTACTGACAAAAGAAGGACAATGCAGGGCGCGTTCTCGCGATCAAAGTCTGCCTTGATGCAGAACCGAGCAGGCTGATAGAGTCTGAAGACAACTCAGAGGCAGACTCCGCGGCGAAAGAAACAATTCGCCGGTTTGTCGTCGGCGTCTTGTCGCCCGTCATCACACTCGAGGACGACGACCTTGACGACCTCGCACACGGCGACGACCTCGCCGACCGGCGGGACAAGGTCGTGCGGAGATGCAAGGCGTATGACAGCAGCGGCCTTGCAATACTAGAGCGCGTCGGGCTGCCTCAAATGAAGGCGCCTGTCATTGGCAGAGCAAAAGTCCAAGAGGCCATCGACGGTGAAGACGCGCAGGTTTTCTACACATTGACGGCACTCGCAGACGCGGGACAGCCGTGGACGACAGACGCAGTTGCAGAAAGTGCAGCTAGACTGCTGTCAAGGGCGTTTGGTGAATCAACAGATGGCGCGGCCAAGTCCCTCTGGATCATCGACGGCATCCTCAAGCAGTATCTACGGCCGCTCTTTGCACGCTCACGGCCGGCGACAGTCACAGAGTCGGGACGCAAGACCGAGTACAGCACGGGGGCCGGTGGCGCGGCCTCAACAGATATTGCGAGTGCAGATGCACCCAGGAATAAGCCGTGGAAATATGTCGACCTGCGTGCCGTCTCTGTCTTTGCCTGGGCCATCAACGAAGCTGATGTAAGTCTTTTATATTTAAATACCATAGAACATCTCTAACTCTATAGGGTGACCTCATCCGGGGAAACTGGCCATTGTTCATACCCGTGCTGCTGGCTCTCATCGACGACTCGGCCACGCCTGTGCGCGCGCGTGGCCTGATGCTGCTGCGCGCCTTTGTCGACGCCGTCCCGCGCCTGGGCGGTGCTGACGGCGAGACGAGCCTGCTGCATGCCACCGGTCTCGACAGCGTGCTGGCCGATGCCGTCTTTCCGACATTGCTGTTTCTGCCGCGGCTGACGCCCGAGAAGGAGTCGCTGCAGCTGCTGGGGCCGGCGTACCAAGCACTGCTGAGCCTGGCAGCTGCTGCCGGGACAAAAGACAAGGCCCTGTCAAAGCCGGCCGCCGATCTGCTGGACCGCGTTTTGCGCGACGGTGTCTACACGGGCTACCACCACGCCAACGAGCACATCCACATTGTCGAGGAGCTGGTGCGCCAGGCAGGCCACACCGTCCAGGCCATGGGCATCCATGCTGTCAAGCACCTCAAGGTATGTCCTCCAAATCTATTTTTAAAAACCTATACATTCTAACCTACAGGACCTCATGCCCCTGTATGCAAGCGTCATGTCTGACCCTTTTGCTATGCGCTACATCCCGGCCGTCTCAGCAGCAGCCGATGCGCTGCAGACGACAATCACCGTGTGCTGGCCGCGGTTGGCCAACACGCCATGGCAGGAGGAGGCGCTTAAAATGCTGATGCTGTGCTGGCTGAACGCGGAAGAAGACACATCGGGCGGTGCTGAGGGAAAGAAGGGCCGCGTCGATCTGCAGAAGCGTCTCACCAAGGTCGCCGACGTCCAGCTGGCCGTGATGCAGGCGGCCAACGTCGACCTGGACACGACAGTTGGGCCTCTTATTGACAAGGAGTCACGGCTCAAAGCACTGTTCAATTAGCAAAGTAGTAACAATAAGAAATTTAATAAGAATTCATCAAGAATAAGTGCAATTCATGGGTATATAAACAAAGACCAACGGGCTATGCCAGAATAAAGATAAAATATAACAAAAAGACCTCTACCAAGAACCTGCTACGCATCCACCATGTGCTGCTTGAACAGCGACTTGCCGCGCAGCCACTTGCGGTACGCCTTGTACCGCTTCTTCTGCGCATCGCCCTCTGTCACCGTCAGCGGGTTCTCGGGCACCCGCAGCAGCTCGCCGTATAGCTCGTCCTCGTACGTCAGGGCCGCATTCGCCTCGGGCAGCCGCAGACCAAGCCCGTCCGTCTTCCAGCTGCCGCTCACATACTCCTGGTACTCCAGGTTGCTGGCCGCACTCACCGCGCCGGGTTTGGTACCCGCCGTGGCTTCAGAGGCGAACGCATCCGCCGGCACGTCCGTCGACACCACAATCTGCAGGTTCTGCGGGTGGCTGATGTACTGCTCGTAGTCGTCCGTCTCCTTGACCGACGGGTTCAGCGAGTCCTGCACCATCTTGGCAAACGTCAGCTGCGCCTGCCGCGACTTTTCAAAGGCCGACTGCTTGGGCTTCTGGCTCTCGCCGTCAAACAGCAGACCGCCGTACGTCATCATGGTCGAGTCCAGCGTCGACGACACACCTTCAATGGCGTGCCCGTAGCCGCGTCCACTACCATCGACTCCATAGCCGCTGTGGCCGCCGTGGCTGCCGTGGCCGGCCTGAGACGCGCCGTCGATCTGCGACCCGTTGATGCCTAGCCCGACACTGCCTACCGACAACCGCGACGGCGACGCTGTCACCAGTGCTGCCGTAGTGGCCGTGGTAGTGGCCGACATGCCCACTGTCGTGCCATGCAGGGTGGCCACCACCGGCGACGAGAATGATGCCGAATGCGCATGGCTGCCTGCACCCGAGCCGGGGCCTCCACTGCCGCTTCCAGGGTATGCACCCTTCTCTGCCAGACCCTGCAACGCGTGCTGTTGACTGCCGCTCAGAGACACACCGTCCGACGCAGCGCGGTCGTGTCCTGACGGACTCAGCCAGTTCCGGATCCCAGCGGCCGCGCCTGCTCCACTGCCCGAGTGCCCAGAGCGAACCGATGCCGTGTCTTTCTCTAGGTCATGACTGTCATGCCGTCTGTCGTGCCCCTCGGACTTTTCGTTGATGTCGGCGAGGGTGTGCCCATCGTGTATCGGCAGACGCGCACTGGCCACGTCCTGCGGCGTCACAAACGACACCTCCTTCTTGTGCCCGCGGTGGCGGCCCGTGCTGCCGCTGGCAATCGAGTTCAAGTCGGCATCGCCCGCGCTGCTTCTCTGGTGATGGTGGTGCTGGTGGTGCGCCACCTCGCTGCGCACCTTGAACGGGCTCAGATCGTACTGGCCCTCGCGCGTCGACTTGAAGGGGATGTACTTCATTGTCGACTTGATCTTGAACGTGAACATCTTGGCAAACGACGACAAAAAGTACGGCCGGTAGAACTCGAGCCAGTAGTCGTCAAAGTACGACAGCGGCTTGCTGCTCATTGCCGACAGCGTCGTCGCCGTTGTGCTGCTGCGGCCTGTGTTGGTGCGCTTGATCTTGGGGTGTCCGCTGCGCTTGCGCTTAAGCTGTTTCTGGTGCTCCTGCAGCAGCTGCTGCCGCCGCGCTGCGACGATGGCTGCCAGGCTCGGTCCAATCGGTGTCACCACCGGCAGCGGCGGCAGGGTGCGGCGCCGCAGGTTCTCTGGCGTGAACCAATGGATGTAGTCGCGCCGCTTACCGTCGTCCTTGCGCCGGCGCGGATCAGCGTGGTGCAGGTAGTAGTCCGTCGGCAGGTCCCACAGCATGGGCTGGCCCGGCGTGTAGATGTAGTTACCCAGGAACAGGTTGTATGCCTCTTGGCGCTGCCCGTCCAAGAACGAATTGTTGTAGTACCGCTTTAGTGTCTCCAGCATGTCGCGCGAGTGGCTCGTCCACTGGTTAATCTTGCGGTAGGTCTCCATCGTGTTCACCAGCTGCGAGCCGCCATACTGCACGGCAATCGTGTCGCCGTGGTCGTGGTACATGTGAGTAAACAGATTGACCGCGTCCGTTTCCCAGGCCAGCGACGGGTCTTCAAGGATGCCCAGCGCGTGCAGCTGGTGTCCGAGTGCACACTTGCCGATCACAAACTGTGCTGCATTTGTGCGGTCTAGGCAGTCGATGCAGTTTGTGCGTGCAATGCCGTTTTGAACGCGTGTCCGGTTGATGTTCTCGACGTCTTTGTCTTTGCCGTCTTTGTCTTTCTCTTTACCATCCTTGACCTCTTTAATACTGCCGTCGCCTTCGCCGTTTCTAAAGAAACCAGTGGTGGCTACTACCGTCTCGGCAATCTCCTCCAAAACACCAATGACACTCACATCGCGGCTCTTGTTTGCGCGCGACATGTCCCATGCATGGTGAATGATCTTCTTGTCGTCGGGCAGGAACTGGTTCAGGTACTTGATGCAGCGCGTAAACTCTTCGAGCAGCTTCGACTCGCGCGGTGTTGACTCGCGGGCCTTGACTAGGTTCAGCACGTAGATGGGCGCGCCATACCGCTTAAACATGTCGTCAAAGTGTTTAGCGGCCGCGCTGTAGAATGGATCCACGAGGTTGAGCTCGATCGGCGGCTTCGGCGTCACACCCGTGTTCTCCTGCGTCCAATAGAGAGGAATACTGCCACGGTGCTGCACGTACGACGTGTACTGTGGGTTGGCAAACAGCCGTCGGCCGGGCGAGTGGAACGACGTCGTGCTGGCTTCCGACACAATCTGCTCCGTCTCGACATCGTTGGCCACATAGCCCATGTCGTTGGCACCGCGCTTTAGGAACCGCGCACCGGCAAAGTAGCGCGACCGCCGCGCAATGATAGTCACATATGCCGTGCGCCCGTAGATGGAGATAGATGCCTGATCAATGTAGCCGTGCGTGATGGGCCGGCACCAGTCAAACGGAGAAGCCAACGAGTCCATGGCCGGCTGCAGCAGATGGCTATTCCATACAAACATGCTGTTGTGGCCCTCGTCGCACAGCCACCGTCGCCCTTCAGACAGCGCCGCACGCTCCTGCGTGATGTTGTGCTGCAGCGTGTTGGTGATGTCGTAAGAGTAGCTAAAGTAGAAGGATTGCGTCAGGTTGACGTGGTTGAGGATGGCCAGGAAGCGCGCTTCGTCGGCCTGCGAGCCGTGCCCTGCAGCATGGTGGCGACTTGCATCGCCGCCGCTGTTGCCTCCAGCTCCGGCATTTCCGCCTCCCCCACCGGTACCTCCGCCGCTCGTATCGGCTCCGCGGCCCGGTGTCAGCGGGATTAGTTCCGTGCCCTTCACCTGGTAGACCACATGGCCGCCGATGACGGCGACAGTCGATCTCTTGGTGATGAGCATCATGTAGAAGGGGCCCGTGAACCGGATAAAGCCCAGCAGGCCCCATGTTGTGCAGCGCACCTTGATGCCGCCAGTACCGCGGTTGCCATCGTCGATGGTATCAAGCAGCTGCACCATTTCCTTTTGGCTGTACACGATCTTGTCGTCTGTGATGCTCAGCTCGGCGTCATCGGCCGTTGTCGTGCGATCGATCTTGAGTACGCGAAACCGCCGGCCTGTGACATCCTCGCCGACAATATAGTAGCGACTGGCTGTCTCGTAGAGTGTGTATTTGTGCATCTTGTGGCCCATCCGCTCGTGTGCAGCCGAGACGCGTGCCGACCGCGCATAGCGACCTGACCGGACGCGCGTGCTGGCCTTTCTCTCGCCAGCGGCTCTGTTAGCACCTCCCAGCTTAGTCTTTCCTCCGCTGGTAGGTACCTCACCAGCACCGACACCAGCACCGCCAGCCCCGCCGCCTGTGGCCTCGGGGATCGTATCTTTGGCCACGTCTTCGCCGTCGCCCGCGTATGTCTCGGCATCGTCGTCGGCGTCGTCTTCGGTCTCCAATCCCTCTCCCAAGCCATCTTCGTCTTCGTCTTCATCGTCGTCTTCATCGTCGTCATCATCCCCCCTGTGAGAGCTTTCGGTTCCTGACCGCGACGGGCCGTTGTCGGGGCTCGCGGTTCGAAGAAACGGCCGGGCTACAGCCAAGTCTTCCTCATCGTCATTGTCATCGTCGGCTACCGAGGCGTTGAGATCGGCTGTCTTTGTCGACTTGGACGTCTTGGAAGCTGTCCCGGTAGCCTGCGTGGTGGCCTCTGCGTCGAGATCGCTGTCGGCTTCGGCGTTGTTTCGAAGCTGTGGAAATGGCTGGTTGGCTGGGATGTTGCTGATCGCGTCGCCGCCCTGGATTGTGGCCGTGCTGTGACTGCTGGCCAGACTTTCCGCATCTGCTGTGCCCTCGACTGCAGGGTTCAGCACAGCCATTTTGTATGGCTTTGTGTTGTAGCTGTATCAGTGTTGAGCGAGGGATGTCGCGATCTAGAGATAATGGACCCGTGCCTACGTCAGGAGCTTCGTGCCCCACTTTGCGTTGCCTAAGTGTACCTAAGTGCATTGTTTTACTGCGAGCCTCACAGCTTTAATATGCTGCAATAATAGTGCATTTAGACATTTAGATACATACTTTTGCCACCATATCACACTTTATAATCACTTGACTGCACGGCGTTTCATTAATTTCACTTTGTTTTTTACTTTGTTACATTGATAGATTTGAAAAACTAAATACAAAATATAAAGGTATATAGCGAATGGCCAGGCACGCCCAGTGTTATCCAAGCGATCAGAAGCAACTACTAGCAAAAGCAAGCAAGAAATTAAGAAATCGAAAATACAAGACAGAAAGCGCTCTTCAAACAAGAATCTAAGAACAGCAAATCAAATTCGAGATGACTGCACTTAAGCAGCTGCTGCAACAGGCAGGGGACCCTCCGGCAGGTAGCTGGCGGCAATGTTGCACTGGCGGAACAGACGGACCTCCTCCGGAGCAAAGGCACCGACGACAGAGTGGATGACGCCGCGGTTGTGGAAGAGAACCAGGTCGCCCTCCTTCCAGTCGTGGGGGTAGATCAGATCGGGGGCGATACCGGGGCGCTGCAGACGGTGGACAATCTCGCGCACCTTGGCCAGGTCATCGACGACAGTGCCGTCAGCCAGATGCAGGCGGCGGATGGCGCTGGGGTGCACCTGCAGGGCCAGCTTGCCAGTCTCGGGGTTGCGCCAGCACATGGGCAGGATCTGAATCTTCTCCTGCTCGATGGGGGGCAGCTCCTCGGGCGTCAGCTCGCGACCCTCGGAGACCATGCCCAGGCCGTCAGAGCGCGACTTGGCTCCGCTCATCCAGATGTAGGGGTGGGCAGCGTACTCGACACGGGTGGTGCGGGCAAACTCCTGGTCCTCGGGGCTCAGGATCTCAAACATGGTCTCGCCAGATGCGAAAGCAGTAGTGCCCAGGGGGACGTCCAGGACATCGCCGGTACCGTCGTCGTAGCGGCAGGTCTGGCGACGGCCTCCGGGGACCTTGACCGCCAGCAGAGTGGTGGCAATGGGAGGGGCCAGGCCGTAAAGAGCGGCGTCAATGTGCCAGCGGTAGAAGCGCGTGTAGTCCAGGTCCTCCTCGTCGGGGATGACAGTGGCGTGGAACGTGCGGTGGTGAGGGTGGCGAAGCTGGACGTTTGTCAGGCCCTCGTACTCGGGGACGAAGCCGTTGCCGATAACCTGAACCTGGGGCTGGTGGGGGATGGTCTTCAGGTCGGGGTGCAGCACAGACTTCTTAGCGTCGAGGGTCTTGCCGTGGCCGTACGAGTTGCCGGCCGGGTCGAAGCGCTGGGTGAGCTCAAACTGCTTCTTGGGCGAGACATGGCTCTGGTTGGGGAAGACGAGGACCTGGTTCTCAAACAAGGCCTTGCGGATGACGTCAAAGTCGGCGTCTGCACTGTCAGCGGTGTTCTGTGACTTGAAAGATCATGAGAAGATCATGAAGCAAATCAACAAGGTGGTATCTTACCGGGAGGTTACCGATTGCACGGGTATTCTCCCAAGGTTTGTCTGATGGTACAGTCCACCGACAAGACGCAAGGATGTATAAAGTAGAGCAAGCAAGAGACTGATTTCCAGTCCTTGCTGTGTTCTCGTCGAAATTACTCACCCGTGAGGTTCTCAATGTCGATGCCGGAGACGACGGCGCCGATCTTGGCCTTGGAGCCCGGGGCGGGCTGGAGAGGTGCGATCTTGATGTCGGACATTGTGTGTGTGTGTGTGTGTGATTGTGATTTTGTGGTGATTTTGTGGTGATTTATAATGTGCAGCTGTCGAGATGTAGAGACGTCTTTATTATGCTCAGGATGAGGATGAAGCTGATGTGAGTTGAGGAATGAGATAAGATTGAGATGTGGTGAGGATAGAGGGCCCCGCGATTATATATGTTTCCGGTCGCACCTTCCTGTGCTAGCTATTGCCAGCTATTGCCCTCGTTATCGGAGGCGGCCGAGTTCTTTCTTGATCGAGAAACTCTAGCTCTCACATGAACTTCTGGAAGGCACGACCGGGCGCCATCTCACACCTTTGTCCCAGAATCGAGGTCTGGTGCACTAACACATGGCAAAAGTGCGGATGAGACCAGTGATACGCCCGCTTTAGAAGGTTGAAATCATGGCTTATCCTGTAGTGTGATTGGCTGTGAATAAGTGCGCCCACCAATACTTTGCGAATGCTGGAGCACTTGGGGCGATTTGAGCTTATGACGCACTTGTGCTGACCCGCCCCCGTGGGTAGCTCCTGCCTCCAGAGGTTGTTCTTTCGAACAGGCAGGTGCGATGCGCACCGCTCCTTCCATTTGAAAATTCAGTAAAAAGTCTAATGAATTGACAGCTGTGAAACAACCCAATGAGGCAAGAACGAGTTACAAACGACTTACAACAGCTTTACAACGTTAAAATTGGCTTTGCGGGGGACTTTCAGTTACACAATCGACAACGGCCCCACACTAAGAACACCTGGGACGGAAGCCTCCGAGAACCGAGCCCAGGCACTAATAGCACTAACACGCTCATGCACCTACGACAGTGCAATATCACGCCCGCGGGTTAGTGAACGGTTAAGTACGAAAAAACGTGTTGATTCAACCTGATATCCGATATTCAAGATCCTGATAGATGATTACACTCTACCCGAATCACAGACATCAGCTTTGTCTTGATCATATAATTAACAGAACTCAGAGAAGAGAGCAATTTCACGGTCAAGAGATCATGAGAGAGATGAGGTAGCTCGGAGGTGACTGCAGCTCGTCCGCCATAGACCTAGGTCAGCTTTGATGCTGCCTTACAATTCAAAACAATGCGTAGTCGTGGCTTCTTGTGAATCTATTCAGGATCTAGAATGCTTGATGGGTGCTATGCCGAGGGGAATAATGGCTCATATACAGGATTAAACAAAAGAAGGAGAGAATGAACATAAGAAAGATTAGACTTGATCAAAGCCAGCTTCTTTCTCTTCACCAGCGTCCTCACCGCTCTCAGCGACATGCTCAGCAGCTGTCGACAGCCTCCGCAAAGGCGCAGTTTCCAGCCCTGCCTGGCCGGCACCGCTGCCTCCCATCAGGCTGTCATGCCGCGAGCGGCGACGGGCATTCTTGATACTTGTTTCGTCGACAAGCTCCACCTCTTCCTCGATGTCCTCGTCATCGTCATCGGGATCGCCCGCAGACTCTGCTGCAGGCGCAGTGGCAGTCAGTGTTGATGCGTTGTCGTCATCGATGGCCGCTTCAGACGCATCCCCAGCCGCGGCCGCCTCGCCCGCAGCCAGCAGCCCCTGCTTGATCTTGGTCTGCAGGCCCAGCATAAATTCGCGCGCCCGCACAAACCCGTCAATGCCCTCGTCGCTCTGCAGCTGCGAGTACATCTTGCGCGCCTCGTTCAGGCAGCGCTGCGCCTGGATGTACTTGCCCTGAGCCACCCACGCCTCGGCCGCCAGCACGCTCCAGAACGCCGACTTGCGCCGCCAGCTGCCCCAGCCGGCCGAGCCGCGCCCGGCGCGCGTCGCACAGCACACGGCCATGCGCTCGCGCAGCAGGGCGTCGCCGATAATGCCGACAAGGCGGGCCTCGAGCAGCCGCGTGCCCCAGCGCACCGAGTCGTCGACAGCGGGCCCGCCGCGCAGGCGCTGCAGCTCGAGACCCAGAGCGATGATGCGCGCGGCGCCGTAGGCATTGCCGCAGCGCGTGTGGTATGAGTAGAAGCCCTGCTCGAGCATGCTGTTGATGGACTCGAGCTTTGTGCGCGACGACAGGCTGGGCTGCATGACGAGCAGTGACAGCGCGCACATTTCATTGGCGGCGGCGTGGTACTTCCAGGCCTTGTCGGTGGTGTAGTCGGCGCGCAGGATGTCGTAGGTAGACATGGCGAGCTTCCAGTCGCGCAGCATAAAGGCGTAGTCGGCGAGCTTGCGCAGGATGGCCTCGCTGGCCTCGGCATTGTAGTAGCCGTGCACGGCATCGTAGTTGGAGTTGCCGCTGCCGCCGCCACCGAGGCCGCTGCGACCGCTGCTCGCATTGCTGCTGCCACCACCGCCGAAACCGCCCCAGCGCTTGGACAGGCTCATGAAGCGGCCGCTAATTCCCTTCCGTTTCGAGGCAACTTGGTCGTTCCATACGGAGACGCTGCGCTCCATCGTAGGGACGAGCGACTGGGTGACCAGTTCACGGACAAACGTGCGGATGGCAGTAGCATCCGACTCGAAAATGTATCGTGTCGGGTCGTAAAAGTCTGGCTCGTCCTCATCTGTATTTGATTCATCGTTGCCATCGGCCTCGTAGGCTTCGCTGCGGGATAGGTCTGTGTACTCGTCGACTGCTGTCATCCAGTCACTACGCGGCAAGACGAGGCTGTCGTCGTCAGTCTCTGCACTCTGCGAGCTGCGCAGTCGTAGCAGGTGGCAGTGCAGGCCTAGGCTGCGCTTCATCTTCTCAAACAGCGCCATGGACTGTGCAATGTCGCCGTTCTCTTCGTCGTGCACAAGAACATAGTACCGCAGGAAATCACCGTCCACCCAGGGCGGCAGTCGCCGGTCGCCCTGGCTGATGTCGCGGTAGAGTTCTTGGAATGTCTGGATGGGCGCTGGGTTGCGTGAGCTGATGGCGATCACGCAGGCGACGGGGTGTGCAAAAGTCTCATGGCATGCGACGGGGAGGCCAGACAGCATGCGCCGGAGGTACAGGCCGTAATAGGGCGAGGTGCTGCCGACATCGAGGAGCCCTGCAGCATCGCCCTGCTGAAGGGGGTGCTGGTGGTGTGTTGGAAGGCCGGAGAAGGCGCTCTCTGCGTAGGTCAAGTGCTTTTCGACAATTGCCTCGACCAGTGGGATGCGCATGGATGTTGCATTGCTCAGTTTTGTGTCTGTGGGTTCCGTTTCCTGTTCCTTCTCCAAGTCGTCTGCATTGACCAACCGGCCATTGACCAACTGCGGCGGCGGGCTGATCGGCGGCTGGATAATTCCCTGGGCAGACTCGGGCGTCTCGATGTTGTCTCCAAAGTTGACAAAGCGCACGGAAAAGTCGTCCCACGGCCGAGGCGCGCCGTTGCTATCGCGCACCTGGACGCGGCCCGACACCCGCTCACCAAATGGCCGCAGCAGCTCACACAGGCCGTTGGAGAACCCTTTCTCGCGCACCAGGTCGTCTGTGTCCTGCGAAGAGTAGACGGCCACATGCGGCACAAATGCCTTCAGCATCAGGCTGAGCGGATCGCCGGGGTTGTCGACGGCTGGGCTGTCGAGAAGCGAGCGCGTGAAGGCGGCACCGGGTGGTATTGAGGGAAACGAGGCTGTCGTAGCTGATGTGCCGCCGGGTGTGCCCACCGTCGTGGCTGTTGCGGAGCTTGTGTTGGAGGTCAAGGACATGGTGCGGGTCGAGGGAGAGGAGGCGCGGCCGAGGCCGACGGGCGACATGGAGCGGGAGCCGGGGGGTGTGAGGGTGGAAGCGTAGAGAGACGCGGCATTGGTCGGTGTAGCGCGGCGAAGTGGCAAGCTGATTTCGGACTGTGAGAGCGGGAGGGTGTGTGAGCGCAACGGGATGTCGACGCCGGGGCCGGGGATGGCCTGGCCGACTGGTGACTGGCGCATCTTGGGCTGCCTTATTGGCGAAGCAGCGGGCGGCAGCGACTGTATCGACTCAGAGGGGTTCGAGGCATCTTCCGGAGACGGCATGTGAGCTATAGTGAGTATGTAGAGGTGTGTAGAGGGTAGTTATGTCGAAAGATGGTCGTCGAGAGAGCTCAAGGAGGGGGTGACGACGGAGGAGGGGCGGTGGTGGGAGAGGGCGAAGCCGGGCAGTGGGCCGGGACCGAAGAAGATGGATATAGTCTAAAAAGTCGTCCCTGAAGAATCAATTGACTCTAGATTGCCGAACCGTGGATATCAAAGGCTGAGAGCAATTGTCGACGTCGTGAGAGCTCGTGGTGCTAGGTCCGGTGAAGGAGGTCGTGGCTCCCAGGGTCCCTTATCGGTATCGGTCACGTGCAGCTTGATTTATACCCCACTGCCGAGCTCATCACCATGCGAATAGCTTCACTTGTCAAGGTGACGGTTTGGTCTGTCGACATGGAATTTATTGTTGTTTAATGCGCCAGTTATTCCTATAATTTTATTCATTTTCTCAATTTTAAGCTCTATGTTTTGTGTTATTTCGACCTAGTTTATTTCTACCTAAAAGTACAGCTCATTTATTCATCATAATTTCGTGATTTCTTTTCATGCCGCATCACGATCATGATTCATCATCACCATTGTCGTCACTACCCATCATTCTGTTTATGAAGTCATAGCGCCTTCGCCAAATCCCACCCCTTCAGAAAGAACGCCGACGCTGCCGCCCACGGTTCTCGGCGGCGCGCTGGAAAATGGGCTCCGTTAGGTTCCTGATGGTCCGCTCGGCGACCTGGCGCATGGCCGTGTGGCGCAGGCCGTTGAACCGCTTGGGGTAGTTGTGGTTGAAAAAGGTGTCCACGAGAGCAGCACCGATGGCGGCTGTGGCGACCCGCGAGCCCTTGTCGCCGACCCAGTCGCCGGGGATGCTGGAGCTGTTGATGGCGGCGACGGCGCCTGCTTTGACGGCGTACTTAACTGCCTTGAACAAGGTCTTTTGCCGCTGGCGCTGTCTTTCGGCGGAGGTGTCTCTGGCGGCGTCATGGTGGTCTTGACGGTCTCGGTCTTGATCTGGGTCGCGATCTCTGTCGACAAACTCACGACGACTTGAGAAGGATCTAGACCTGACGCGTGACCGCCGATGTGTTTGAAAGTCTTCGTCATACCAGTCATGGCCATCGTCGCGGTCATCACGGTATCGCCTATGCGATTCGCCCCAGTCGTCACGATCATCGTGTCTATCATCGTGTCTATCATCGTGTCTATCATCTTGTCTATCGTCATGATCATCTCTGCCGTCATCCCAGCGAGACTGTCTCGGCCTGTCGTCCTGATGCTGTCTCGCGTGGCTGCTGCTGGATCGACCGGTGGTGTTTGTTCTTGTGCCTGGCCGGCTACCTCGCCGATTCCCGTCGTCCTCATCGAATATGCCTATCCGACGCAGCAGCGATGCCAAGTCCAGGAGAGACGAGCTGTCTTGGGCGTCGTCCCATGGAAGAGCATCCGGACAGCTGCCGCGATTCCCGTGTTTGTCGTGTCTGTCGTGTCTTTCATGTCTGTCGGATTTGTCATGCTTGTCTTGTCTCTCATGTCTAGACTTGTGGCCTCGGTAGTGCGGCCCGTGAACACGTTGAGAATGACTGTGACGGCGAGTGCCGTCTTCGGGGCGGTCAGCCGAGTGTCCGTGCCGCGGGTGATGTCCCGAGTGCCGCCTAGGTGTCTCGTCAGGCCTGTCTTGGGGTGGTTGCCGGCTGTATGTTGAGACACGAATGTAGCTGTGCGAGTCCCTATCGTCTCGACTGCGGCTGTGTTTGTGGTCCATCCTTTTGTCGTTTCTGTCCCTGTCCCTGTCCATGTCTCTTTCTACCCGAGGTGAGGCTTGACTAGGATCACGGACATGACTGACGCTGGCCTCAATGACCTCTTCGCTGTCTTCGGTGCTGTCGTTGTCCGAGTCTAGGACGGTGATTCTCTGGATGTGTCCCTCGTCGTTGCCCTGTCCTTGCGTGTGCTTGTAAGGGACTGCCAAGCGGCGTATCACATAACGGCCAGAGTGCGATGTCATCATAGTTGATGAGTTTGTGCTTTCAAGTTTGAGGCTGGATATCATGGCGTACTTATATAAGTATGAGTAGCCAGTTGTTTGTGACCTCACGACACTGCTGTCACCTTGCTGCAGTTGCAGAGTGATACAAACACATCATCTTCAGACGTTGTTTGCGTGGCGTTGACCATTTCATTTATCCATTATTTCCTCGGCTTTCTTTTCTATGCTCTTTTGTTTGTCTTCACTGGACTTTTCATTGATTTTATTCACCGACAAAGCACACCTACATCATCGACCACCTCTGTTATCGACCACCTCTGTTTACTCCATCAAGCGTCCTGGATTATCACCCTCCATCAACCTCCACCCTGGACACAGCAGGTCTGCTTGCTGTCGGCACCGACTACGACATGCACCATGTTGCAGGTCCGCGTTCATGGCCGACCGTTCTCATCTCAGACTGTCTATCGGTGTGACACGATCTCAGAAAACATGAGACAAGGGCTGCGCCGGTTGGTACGCCTGGAAAACACATAAAAATTGCAGCCCAACGTTTCCTTCTTCCATGCATGCCACCGTCACTCGTCACATCGCCACTGTCGCACCAACAGCATTGTCATGTCTCACCAGCTCACCAAGGCAGGCTGGCCGCTGAGCTGGCGGCTGTCTGCATGCTACTGACGTCTTTATTTACGAAAAGCGATCAACAGCATTTGCCGTGCGGTACCATCGTGAGCTCACCTCGGCGGATACTTACTTAGTACCAATGCCTCACCTCACGAATGCGGTGGCAACCAAGTATACTATATACCTCGCCTGCTACACATGTACAGAGAAATCGGCGTTGTGTGTGACGGGCTCTCTGCGGTCTGTTGGTTGCTTACCTTTCTTTCCCATTCCCTACTCTGCCTCGCCCCTTGGGCGTTTGCTGCTGGCCACGGAAAATAGACGACACCCTTAGCGAGGAACCAAGACAGTCCCAAGATATCAGACGAGCATAGAATGTCTCGCCCAGACCGCATGCCATGGCATGGCATGAGCGTGTTACTGCTTGGGTTTGAGTCATTAACAATGCAAGAACATAAAACACGCATCAACGGTCACATATCATCTCGCCGGATGTGGCCGTCGTGGCAGCACGCAAAATGACAAGTAGTATCGGCCGAGTGACAGATACTGTAGGAATCAATAGTACTAATACTTGACTTGTTACGTCTTGTGCTACTAATCTTCTATCTTTATTTGAAGAACAAGTCTAGGCCGCCCGTCGCTCGCGACCGCTGATCAGATAGATGGCCGCCCGCACGTCGATCAGCGGATCCGCCGACGGCTCGATGCCGTCAACGCGCGGCACCGGGTCGAAGATGAGGTACTTTTGCTGCGCCGCGTCTGTTGCGCTGTCCGGCTCGAGCGTGTCCAGCGACACCAGTCCCAACTCGACGAGCTCGCGCGCGTCCGGGCCTTCCTCGGGCCAGTGCACTGTGTTGTCGTCCGTCACGTCGCCATCGTTAGCCACCTGCACCACCAGGCGGTATTGGATTGACTTGCTGGCTCCCAACCGCTCCTTCACTCCGTCAAACAAAAAGTTGGGCTCTTGGGCTGCCGCCGTGGCTTCGTCCAGCGTATCCAAACCCTCCACTGGCAGGATACGGTACCGCACAAATGTCTCTTTGCCCTCAGCATTCACAAACTTGAAAGCATTAACGCCGTAGAAGGCCTCCCTGGAAAAAGACGAAGGCGTGGGCTTGGGCGCCGCGACGAATGCCTGTGCGGCCGGGTGTGCAGCAATGTGCGCGCCGAGCACATCAGGGTTAGTGCCGGCAGCAGCGACGGCCTGGAAGAACGCGAGCGTCTCGTCGGGCGTGGCGGCCGGGAAAAACGGGACGCTGTGGGCGACAATGTCAGTGTGCTTCCGAATGGGAGTCTCGGCGAGAACAAAGCGCAGCGCAAAGCCGCGGGGGTTGCCGTTGGCGTCGGAGTCGGGCAGCTGGGGAATACCCGTCGAGGACGAGAAGCGGGCAACAATGGGCGTCGAAGGATTGTTGAAGTGCGGTGCCTTGGATAGGCCAGCAGCAACTGGGGTCGGCGTGAATGTGCCCTTGACGAGGAGGCCCTTGGCATGGGCTGTCTGTTAGTAGAGTTGTGTGTATAAATGATGTAGATGAGTTACCTGGACGGAAGCCGGGGTGAGGGCCAAAGATGCCCTTGAGGACACCGATGATCTCCTTGCCGGTCTCGACGACGTGGGGGTCTTGAGGAAGAGGCATTCTGTGATGGTGATGGTGATGATGATTGTAGAGATGATAATGGTAAAGAAAGTAATGTTCTGTATCTACACGACGACGCTGTGCTTCTTATATCACCAACTTCTGTCTATACGGTCTCTACATCTTCTCGGCCTCGCTCCTCCAACCAGCATCTGTAATCATACACCCTCAAAGAGGAAATGCGTTTCTTTCTCATCCACCACGCCAGTCAGGTTCTGTATTTGATAGTGCATGCATGCTGCTCGTGCTACTCTCTTGTGATGGTGAGCAATCAGAGGCTGCCGATTGGTCCGTCAGCATGTAGTGTCGATGTTGGAACAAGGGAGCTCGAGCTGTGAGCACCATGTCAGCCTCTGAGGCCATCAGCCAGTAAGCTACACGGGAAGCACATCATCTCGGGGTCTGATTTGCTGCTTGTCTCGCCTGCTAGTGGTTGTCAAGGCCGTTGATAAAGGTACTATCGAAAGTACTCATGCGAAAGTACATGTCTGTCTACTCAGAACTGACAGGATGTAGATTATGCCATGTCCGTATATGCATGCAGGGTCGTATTGGCCATTGAGGTGTTGGTGATCCAGGAAAATGAAATGGAGAAAGAAAGCACCAGACAGGAATATAATCCAATAACAAAAGGTTGTTATAAATCAGAATCAAAAGAATCAAAAGAATCAAAATCAAATCAAAATAGAATAAATCAAACCAAAAACAAGCTTTTATGACTAAATTAATATCCGTCGACCAACATGCATCAACACCATAATCAACACTCCTACAAAGGCGGCGCCCTCGGATCCATCATGCATTGATCAACGCGCATCAGCTGCTTTCCCGTCGCCTTGGCCAGCCGGATAAACTGCCGCAGGTACTTGACCGTGTTGGGGTACAGGTAGTGCATCACCACCAGGTTGCCCCCCTTGGCCAGGTCCCGCTTGAATGCGTCCAGCTGCTTCTCGGGCGTGCTCGACGTGCCCCAGCGCCAGTCCTCGACGTCGACACTCCACATCACCACGTACGGGTCGCTCACATTCAAAGCCACCGCCAGCCGCTGCCGCATGCGCGCGCCCTCGGTGCCAAACGGCGGCCGAAAGTACGGCGTGTGCATGCCGTTGAAGACGCGCGACACGGCGCCGACGTCGTTATTGTACTCCCAGTCGATCGCCGCATAGTCGGCGAGGCCCTCCATCTTGGGGTGCGTAAAGGAGTGCAGCGCGATCTGGTGGCCGCGCGCCTGCATGTCCAGATACACGGCCGACAGGTTCGTCGACGGGTCCTCAAGCGGCAGGCCGACAGTAAAGAATGTGACATTAATGTTCTCTGACTTGACAATGTCGACGACCTCCTGCGCCAGCGCCGGGTCGCCGTCGTCAATGGCAAACGCAAACGAGTTGGGCCGCTTGCACGCAAACACGAGGTTGCCCGACGGCAGCTTGTTGGGCATAGCAAAATCGTCGGGCACGGCCGGCACAATCTCAATCTTTGACAACGTTGTCGCGTCCGTTGTGTAGAAGCCCTTGAATGCAAACGTCGTGACGCGCGTGAGATCGACATTGAAGTGCGAAATGGGCATGTAGATGTCTCTCTTATCGTCGGACACGTACCGCGTCGCCTCGAGCGAGTCCCACGTCTCGGGGTACGGCGCGACATCGGGGTTGCAGTCGGCATTCGCCTGCTGCAGTGATACCGTAAACTTGCTGCTGCCCGTGTAGGCAATGTGCAGGTACGAGTCTTTAAACGCAGAAATGTCCGCACACTTGTCGGCCAGGGACGAGTACCACGCGAGGTCCGAATCGTTGGTCTGCAGCTTGACCGTGTTGCCGCGCATCGTAGACGTCACGCAGTCCTCGTCGCAGCCGTGCCACTGGCCGAGCGCATTGACGTCTGGGTCTGCAAACTGGTCGATCAGCAGCGATCCCTCGGCACTGGCGGGTGCAGGCACCTGGTACGAGTGCTGCGGGTTGACAGGGTGCGGCGGTGCTGGGAACTCGGACTGCCGGCTGCCACAGTAAAAGGCAATCGGGCCAAACGTGACGGTGCCCGACAGCGCCGAGAAGTAGATCATGGACACCTTGAGCGGGTCGACGCCGGGGTATTTCTGTAGAGACAGCGAGTACGCCTGGAGGGTGCCGTCAAACACCCAGCCGAGGTCGTCCGAAGACAGCGTCTGCGTCTTGGTGTAGTTGCCGCTGCCGCACTTGTCGACGGACGCGAGCTGGACCGAGAATGACGTGCCTGGTGCGGCCTTGATTTTGAGAGAGATGCCACCATAGACGTCCTTAGTATCGACGCATGGCATCTGGCTGTAAAAATACGAGTCGGTGCTCTGTGGGACAATGGTTACTGTGTTGTTGTTGTTGACGACGATGGACTGCATTGTGCCGTCGTCGCTCGACGGCTGGTACATGGAGTTGTAGTAGAGGAACGTCAGGCGCGACTGGGACTCCCAGTCGTCAATCAGCAGGTCGGTGCACGTCTCGGCGGACGTGGGCTTGGGGCGGTAAGTTGTTGTGCTGACAATAGGGCGGCGAGTCGACGTGGGTGTCACTGCAAAGGTGTGGGCGTGGGACTGAGGGCGAGGGTGGGCGTGAGAATGGCGATGTGCAATGGTTGAGTGAGGATGGGCTGAAACAGTACGGAAAGCAGACAAAGCAGAAACAGAAGCAGAGTAGGAAACAACATCAACAGATTCAAGAGAATCAACAGCGATGGCCGAGGCTGTCTCGACGGGTGCGGCCACCTGCACCGACGGGCCCGATCTAGGCACTCTCTCGGGCGACTCTACCCTGTTAGCTTTCGAAGAGTAGGTATGCGAAGGATAGAGACTCACCTTCTCTAGTGAACAGACTCCGACAGACAAACTTGAGGTCACTCAGTGTGTAGGCCCCCGTCTTGCTGAAGCCCGCATACACAAGCCCCGAGATGGCATCTAGGTTCGACGTCTCATATACGTTCAGGTCTAGTGTCACCACCTGCTGTGTGCCCGACAGGCCGCTGATCAGGAACCACTCGCTCGTGTAGTTGGCCGCACTACAGTCGGTCTTGGTCTGCAGTTCCAGTGTAAAGTCGGCGCCGGCTGGGTACGTCAGCGTGAACTGCAGGCCGCCATAACCCTGCGTCTTGGCTTGTGTGCATGGGAACGTCTCGTAGAAATACGAGTTGACGTCTTTGGGCGTGAACTTGAGGATGCCATCTGCAGCGGCAATGCTGCTCATGCTCTGGTCGTCTTTCTAGTTAGCATGTGTCTGTTGCATGGGGATATATGTTTCTTTGAATCCGAAAACTTACCACTCGCCGGGTTGTTGAGGCTGTTGGAGAGACTGCCAAAGTTGGCAAAGTTGTCGATCTGTAAGTCGCTCGAGCACTTGGCCGCGTCGACGGCAGCGGCATGGGCACCGCTAGCCACCAGAAGGCTAGCAATTATCTGTGTCGGATGCATCGTGGAGGGTCTGATGGGCGACAAGAGTGGGCTCAAAGACAAACTCAAGAACATCAACAATTGTAGAGATGAACAGACTTATATATAACACGGCAGCGTAAATACGAGCCGTCAGGTACGTTCACTTACGAATAGTATGGATAATATCAAAGCCGTGCCGTCAAGGGTCAAGGACCTGTATATAGATATAGAGTCGACTATGATACGACGAGGAGGAGGTTGGCGGCTGAATTAGACGGATGGCGAGACGTGGAGGCCGAAGTTCCGCAACGCAATAACGCAATGGAACGTAGCAGATGCTTGTGAGGATGTAGTTGTAGGAGAAGCAAGGACAAGGTACATCCAATGGCCTCGAACTTACACCAGGAGCGAGATGGTCAAATAGTAGATATCCAATATGCCGCCGTCTATCCAATATATCAAAATCATAATCAAAATCAAAGCATATGCAAAACACACAACCCTATACATGCCCGTCCGCCAGCTGCTTCAACAGCGCCGCTATCTTCACCGACACCTCTGTCGTCCGTGGGATGTCGTGCCCGCCCTTGTGGTCGTACATTGCCCGGTTGCGGCACGTGTAGGCCAGCTGGATCGCTGAGGTGTAGCGCGGGTCCCGGATGCCGTACACATTCACCACCGGCAGCCGGATAAACAGCTCCTGCGGGAAACCTGTCGCGTAGTTCATGCCAAACACATTGTCGTCCGTCGGCAGCGGTCCCTTGATGTCGTGAACCAGATCCGACACGTCATCCCACAGCCCGACACCACGCTTGATCTGGTCCGGGTTGTGTGCAAAGTTCTTGAACTGTGCCGTCTTGCTGTGCAGCGCAGTGACCGACTGCCGCTCAATCTCCAGCGCGGCGGCCGGCACCTCCACACCCAAACTCTCGAGCGACCGGAACGACAGCCCGCCGCAGATAAACATGACGCCCTTGAACGGCAGCGGAACGTCGAGGCGCGCGGCGGCCATGTCCTTCTGGCGGTGCATCAGGTAGCTGGCGATGAACAGGCAGCCCTGCGAGAAGCCCATGGCGAGGTCGTACGGGCCGTGCGCCGCGAGGTAGTCGTCGAGCCACACGTTGGCGGCCTGGATGGCCTCGACGGTGTCGGACTCCCACCAGGCATGCGCGCTCGACTCGAACATCTTGTCGATACCGGGGGCCGACTGCGACCTGAACGGGCCGTCGACAAAGTCGAACTGCCACGAGCTGTCCAGTTTGGAGCGAAGCGCGGCTGTGTCGTTAGTTTTGTTCTTTTCATCTATCTATTTCTTCTTCATTTATTCTCAGTTTTCCTAGTAGAGAAGTAGAATCGTAATGAACCCACCTGTTTGCGATTTAAAAACATCGCCGCTTGCGCCGCGACCGTGCAGACAGAGAACTCTCATCGTGCTTGTAATTGAATAGCTGACCGTGGAGTTTAACTGTCGTGTGCTTCCGGTGATCGTCAGATTACTAGAGATGACAAGTGAGGTTGTGATGATTGCTAATATTTGCAACTACTTATGCAACTACCCACCGCTCCTTCCATAAAAGTCGACTTTTCTCGGATCTCAGCCTTTTCGGGAGTCCGGTTTGGCGAGAGTCCGGGTCTTTTTGCAGCAGGAGCGCGATACGACGTAGCCGTGTCGTTAGTACATTTCAGACCAGTTTTATCAACAAACACTGCTCATCTCACTTACACCACTTGCACCGTAACGTCAAATACGCTAGTCCCAGCTGGGATATAAAAGTCCGATTCCAGAAAGGGAAAGTGCCGAAATGTCCGACACGTCGTGGCCTGCGAGACGCATCTGCTGTCCAACATCGCCAACGCTGCGTTTTGCATAGCCGGTCAAATACCGAGAACACTGATACAACCAGTCACAGAAGGTCATGGCGTCTTCAGATTCTGCTCCAGCGCAGTCCCAGTTCTCCTGCAATCCCTGCAGGCTGCGCAAGGTCAAGTGCAACCGCCAAATTCCGTGCATCCAGTGTGTGCGCGTCAGCATCGAGTGTGAGCAGGCAGCGAGAAAGCCATACCCAAAACGCAAGCGGCAATCAGAGCAGCTAGAGTTGAGACAACGCGAAAAGTCTGCGCGATCTGAACAGTCCGAGGCCGAGGCTTGTCGCAGCGCTACTCACACTGCCACTGCCACGCCCGACAAATCGCACCTTTCGCCGCAAGAAGGCGCGCCCGCGTTTGGACAGTAAGCAGCTTCCTAGTTTGGTTTTTATTTTGAATGGCTTATCTGACTAATCAGGAGCCTCTGGACCGGCCTGCAAGAAAATGTCTTCCGCGAGCCTCGCCCGGTAGAGACACCACGCCAGCCAGAGCCTTCAACCGGTGGGCAGCCACTGGATCTCTTTGGAGGTCTTCTTGGCCTCACAGCAGACACAAACAGTCTTAAATCTGCCTATCCACAGCCCGTGCATGCTTTCACTCTGTGGCAGACATATCTCCAAGGCGTCAACCCCCTCTCCAAGATCATCTATGCGCCGCAGGTGCAGGACCTCGTTGTCCAGGCGGCCGGCGACTTTAACAGTCTGTCTCTCAGTGATGTGGCACTCCTGTTATCCATCTATGCGGCAGCCGTGTCTGCCCTGTCGGATGAGAGCTGTACATCCAAGTTGGGCGAGCCCAAAAAGATTCTTCTCGACCGGTATCTCACCTGCACCCTGCAGGCCCTGGCGGCCACAAAATTTCTGCAGTCGACAAGCCTCGTCTTACTCCAGGCCTTTGTCATTTTCATAGTAAGTTCTCCAAGTAATTTTGGTAGTATCAACTGCTGACCACCAGATCGCGGCCCGGCAAACATACAGTGCCGACTCAATCTGGATCTTCTCGGGCATGGCCGTCCGCATCGGCCAGCGACTGCTGAGTGCAGCGCCCAGCAAGACTTGCAGCGAGTTCTTTGAGACCCAGATGCGCCTCCGCGTGTGGTGGCAGATCTTGCTCATCGACGGCCGCATGTCCCAGCTCGTAGGACAGGCCCGCACCCTCGCTGGCGACGTGCCGCAGCAACCCCTGCCGGCCAATCTGAATGACAGCGACATCAACCCTAGAATGACGGGTGCGCCGCCAATTCTCGACCGGCCGACTGAGATGGTGTTCTGTCTCCTGCGCTACGAAATGGGCCAGTTTCTGTTCACCAAGGGCAAGGCCCTGCACGACCAAACTGTTACAATAGCTCAGCGCGACGCTGTAATCGACGATATTGCCGAGACTTTTCAAACCAAATTCTTGCAGCACCTCGACCTGGCCATCCCGCTGCACCAGATCGCCGCTGCCGGTGCTCACGCGGCCGTCGACAAGATGCGGCTCATGGTGCACCACCCGGGGCAGTACGCCGATAAAGGCGCATCCATGGCGCAGGCCGAGCACGATATGCTGTTCCGCACGAGCATGAGCATGGTGCAGACGCTTGTCGACGGATTCACGGCGACGCACCTGGACCACTTCAAGTGGCACATTGACGTGTACTTCCAGCTGGACGCGGTCGTCTTTATGCTGATCGAGTCGCAGACACAGCCGGCCGACAGCCCGCTCGTCGACAGGGCATGGGAACTGGTTGGGTCTGTACTCGAACATAAGAAACATCTAGTACGGGATCAGGACGAGCTAGGCAGAGCCGTGCGCCAGCTGGTGCTGCGGACGTGGGATGCGCGCCAACAGCAGGCCTTTAGTAAGAGGATGCCCATCACATGGACTGCCCCAAAGGCAGTGGTCGATATCCTGCCAGCGCAGTCCAGAGATGCTCTGCCTACGCCTGCATCTGCGGAGTCAAACTCGGGTATGCAGTCGGATCTCTCTGATCTAGATGGTTTAACCGACGTGGCGTTTGTCGACATAGACGTGCTCGGGTGGGAAACGACAGACTGGAACTCGTGGGACAACTGGAACAATCTATTTCAAGCTCAAGGGTGATCTTTGAGTAATTTCACGGTGATTACGGGAGTGAGACGAATAGTGCTGAGTACCCGGGATAGGGGTGGAATGGTGTTAGTTGGACGTTCGGACAATTGGCACTAATACACTAAGCGCGTGGTCGGACTATTCGGTCTTTTCGCAGCACATATAAACAACACAACGAACAGCATTCAATATGATTTTAATTCAACCAACATCTTCATTATCTCTATCTCCTCAAGTTGATTTATCCTTCAATAATTCGAATAATACGCCCAATTCAATCTGCAATGGAGTCCCCACGACCTTCAGAGAGCATCGACGCTCAGCATGAAAAAGCCAGCCCGGCCTCGGGCAACCTCGACAAGCACGACTACCCTCCTACGCGCACAGTCGTTGCTGTAATGGCAGCTCTCTACCTGGCCATGTTTCTTGTTTCTCTTGTGAGTATCAGCGATGAACCTGGAAGAAGTTTCTCCTCTAACACTACAGGACCGCATCATCATCTCCACGGCCATCCCGCAAATCACCGACGACTTCCACTCCATCGACGACATTGGCTGGTATGGCAGTGCCTACGTCCTCGCCAGCTGCTCGACTCAGCTCATCTTTGGCCGCATGTATGCATTTTTCAACAACAAGACTGTCTTCCTCGCATCCATTGTTCTATTTGAGGCCGGCTCGGCCCTCTGCGGTGCTGCGCCGAGCTCGCTTGCGTTTATCCTCGGCCGTGCTCTGGCCGGAACTGGCTCTGCAGGCGTCTTTGCCGGAGCCATTGTCATCATGATCCCATTGGTGCCGCTGGAGAAGCGACCCATGTACCAGAGCATGCTCGGGGCCATCTTTGGCGTGTCGTCGGCCATTGGACCGCTCGTCGGCGGCGCCTTCACGACCAATTCGCACCTCACATGGCGCTGGTGTTTTTATATCAACCTTCCCATCGGTGCCGCATCCATTGCTCTGATCCTGCTGTTCCTTCACCTGCCTCAGATGCCGACTAGCGACCAGTTGCCCCTGGAAAAGGCAAAGCGCATGGACCCCGTCGGCACGCTGCTCTTCACGCCGTCGGTGGTGAGCCTGCTGCTGGCAATCGAATGGGGCGGGTCGACGTATGCCTGGAACAGCAGCCGCATCATCGCGTTGCTGGTCGTGGCCGGTGTGTTGTTTGCCGCATGGGTTGCCGTCCAGGCGTGGCTGGGCAGACGCAGCAGCGACTATGCCACCGTGCCAAGCCGCATCTTTTGCCAGCGGTCCATTGTTGCTGGCGTCGTCTATTCCATGTGCATCGGTGGCGTGCTCCTGTCGTTTAGCTACTACCTCGCCGTCTGGTTCCAGGCCATCCAGGGCGTTGATGCGCTGCAGTCCGGCATCCGCTCGCTGCCCTTTGTGCTCGCTCTGGTCGTTGCGTCTATTCTGTCCGGCGGCCTCACCACCCGCTTCGGATACTACACGCCCTTTGCGCTGGCCTGCTCGTGTCTGCTGGCTGTCGGCCTGGGCCTCATCACGCTGCTGCGCGTCGACAGCGGCCACAGCCAGTGGATCGGCTACCAGGTGCTGTGCGGTCTCGGCATGGGCCTCGGCATGCAAATGTCCAGTCTCGCGGCACAGACCGTGCTTGCGCCCAAGGATGTGCCCATCGGTGCCTCTCTCATGTTCTTTGGCCAAGGCCTGGGCGGCGCCGTCTTTCTGTGCATCACGCAGAGCATCTTTCTGCAGAAGCTGCTGGACAACCTGAGCACGGTGATGCCGAGTGCAGAAGCCGAGCTCGTTGTCGGCACAGGTGCCACCAAGATCCGGTCTGTCGTGTCCGCCGAGCTGCTGCCGGCCGTCCTCGTGCAGTACAACAAGGCCCTCGTCACTGCGTTCTACGTGCCCCTGGCTGTTGCAGCCTTTAGCATCGTGCCGGCTCTCTGTTTCGAATGGAAGAGTGTCAAGAAAGCAAGACAAAGCAATGCAGGGCAAGGAAAAGAGGTTGAGTAGTTAGATCTTAGTAATATTAGAACATGTCCATTGAAATATAAACGAATAAGCCGTAAACTCAAATCATGAATCAATCTGATACCAACGCCGGATATGCAACTCTATTATGACCATATGGGCCCCTTCACCCCGTACTACGCCAGTTCTGCCTGTGGCTCGTCGTTCTTTAGTGACATGTTGCGGAAGCTGTCGGTGGTAATGGCCTCCAGAGCCGCATCAATGTCTTCAGCGCTGGCCGGCACTGGTTCCTTGTCGGGAATGGCTCCAGCTGCCTCCAGCCGCTGCCGTGTCTCTTCTGCCTTTTTGGCATCCTCTTGAGCTTTCTCCCGTGCCTTCTGCTCTGCGGCCTTCTCCGCTGCCTTGTCCTCGACAGCCTGCGTCTTCTTCAGCTCCTGCTGCTCCAGCGCGGCCAGCTCGTCGTCGATCTCGCCCTCGTCAATCACACCCGCAGCCGACGTCGGGCCCGAGTCGATGATGATCTGGTTGATCTCGTCGGCCGCCTCCATCTGGTCGCGCAGACGGTCCACGACGCCCTCGACACCCTCGGCGCCGCCGACCTGCTCGTTCAAGAACTTGAGAGCATCGGCACTGGCAGCCATGGCGGCCACCACCTGCACCTGGTCGGACGCCTGCACAAGCTTGGCCGCAGTCGCCTCGAGCTGGCCCAGGGTGGCAAACCGTGCCTCCAGTGCAGACTCGGCCTGCTTCTTCTGCTTTAGTGCAGCCAGCGCGGACACGCGGTTCTTGCGGACGACGGCCTCCTTGGCGGCTGCCGTCAGGTCGTCGATGCGCTTGCTCAGGACGGATGTCTGGTGCGTCAGCGAGTCGATCAGCTCGCGCAGCTGGGCCACGGCGCGGTCCTCTTCGGTGATGACGCTGCTGGAGCCGGGTGTCCGCAGCTTCACAATGTGGCCGTCGTAGACGATCACGTTCTTGTCGCGCGCCATAAAAGCCAGCAGCACGTTCAGGTCCATGTCCGACAGTCGCGGCTGTGTGACTGCTGCGCCGACCGGCAGGTTTGACGCGTCCAGAATGGCGCCGGCGGCCGAAAACGTGCGCTTGAACTGCGACACGGACCACACGCGCTCAAACGGCGACGACAGCGTCGCGTCGACGGAGGCCATCTTGTCTACAAACGCCGTCGCGGCCTCTTCCATGTTGGCCAGCACGACAAACTGGTTGGGCGTCAGACGGCCATTGCCGCCGTCGTAGTACGACACCGCGGGCGTGCTCGCTGGGACAGCCTCGGCCTCGCCGCCGACACCCGCCTGCCGCAGGCCCCACGACAGCGCGTGCCACGGAAGACTGACAGCGGTTCCCACGGCCCACGACGCCCACGACTTGCGGTTGTATATGCTCTCCTTGGCGCGCAGGAAGCCGTCGAGGGGCATCAGGTCGCGGTCCTGCACGGCCTCGCTGATGACAGCGTCGAGCGCGATCGGACGCTTGAAGCGGTCGCTGTGCAGCGCGTCGAGGAGGGGTTCGCCGGCTGTGAGGATCAGAAAGTTGCGTGCCGCCGTTGATGCCGCCTTCTTGTCTTTGGAGATCGTGGACGGCGCAGGTGGGAGCATGCCGCCGCGGACGAGCGCGGCGAGGGCGCGTCGCCAGGCGGCTGCGTTGATAGCATAGCTGTCGGGGTTGCTTGCGCGCAGGCTGCGGAAGTCGGAGTACAGCGCAGGCAGGCGGTTCCTAATAGTCAGCACCGTCCATATCCTCCATAAATCCAAAGATGCCTCCAGCTGTGGCGTACCTGGTGAAGCCGTCCTCCTGGTCGATCAGAAACTGGATTCTCTGCGCGTTGGACGCCATCCTTGCGTGGAGCGGCGCGGGTCGGTTAAAAAGGTTATTGTCGGTACCGTGGTCTTTGCGTCGTATGGGTATTGCACGGGACGCCCGAGCGCGTTGCCTGTCGATGTGGTGATGGTCCCGCGATGACGCAGGATGTGTGCTGCTTTGTTTAGGCTGCCGGGCCAGGCTCCGGCCACTAGCGCACCCAATACTGCGTCGTATCAGCCCTAAAGCTGGGCGCCTTAGCGCCTGAGGCCCTGTAAATCCCCAAATCGAGTCTGTCCACTCATCGTCACAAGCTCCTTTGTCTTTCTTCAGCTCAAACGTCAAAGACTTTCTAAACTCTTTGTAAAATCTATTCAAAATCTACAACAAGCTAAACTCCTAGATATGGTATGCCCATCATGAATGCAAAACAACGTCGGTGCGTAATATCCCAAGCCCATCGTGTCTGCGCCTATCCAAACTCCGTGATGAAAACAGAATGCAAAGCAGAAATGCAAGAAATGCGTAAATAGCAAGGAATATGTCCGAAAGGCATTATAGTTCGACAACCATACTGTCTGCCGACTGGCTGCTTGCCTTGGGTGCCTCGTACGGTACGGCAGACGGTGCAGCCTTGTTAATAGCCTCGCCGTCTGAGGCGTTGGAGATGGGCGACGGCGGGTTCGAGTCGGGGATCGCAACTGCCTGTGATGTGTTCTCAGTTGTCACTGCAGTATTTGTGGTCTTTGCAGTCTCCTCAGTCTCTGCTGCAGCCGCGGCTGCGCCCTTGTCCTCACTGGTTTTGTCCTCTTTGGCCTCGACCGGCTGCGCCTTGGAACGTGACTTGCGCGCATTGGCAATCAAGTCCTGGAAGGACGTGTTGTGCTTCTCCTTCCACGCCGATGCGTCAAAATTCTTGTCCTTGATCATCGCCGCCTGCTGTGTTGCCGCCACAATCGGCCGTGATGCCAGTGTCGACGCGCCGCTGGTGCCGTTGCCGCCCGCCACTAGCGCGCCCACTGTGCGCTCCCAGACGTCGAGGTCGCGCAGCAGCTCCTGCTTGCGCTTGGGCCGTGCCGAGTCGCAGTTGGCGTTCCACACCGTCAGCCACTCCTTGTGCCGGCGCTCGAGCAGCAGCCGCGGCCCCGACGATGACAGCCCGAGCGATGTCATCTTCTTGCGCAGGGCTGTATCTGTGAGCAGCGAGTAGCTAATGGACGGCAGCCGCTCGGGCGCTTTTACTGGTGCAGACCCGAACATGGGCTTGAATGTCGAGGAGGAGGTGGATGTAGATGTAGAGGTAGACGTGGACGTCGTCGGTCGCGAAAATGTCGGTGCTGTTTTTGGAGGTACACCCGTCTTGCAATTGCTGTCGATGTGGCTGTTGATCAGAGCCATCTTGACTCGTGTCGTACAAATTGGGCATTCGATGAGGCCGTCGTCTGTCATGTTAGCAAGGACTTGTTGGTAGACGGAAATCATTTGGACATACCAGGCTTGTAGTCTGCGTCCGCTTCAGCACCGCCGCGAGTCTTTGACGGCCGCACTTCCACAACTTCATCCTCCTCCTCATCCTCGTAGTCGCTGTCCTTGACGATGCTGACTGCCGGCTCGGCTGGCTTGTTCTTGCTCAGTCGTGCTGAGGTTCGTGTCCGCTTGTTTGGCTCGTCTTGCGACCCCGGTAAAGATCCAGCTGCACTGCCCGCCTTGCGCTTTGTCGGCTGTTGCACTGGTTCTGGCGCTGCTTGTGGTACTGGTGTGCGCGCATGTTCCAGCACTGCCGACCGCGCCTTGACAAACGAATCGACCGCATCTCGCAGCGCCCAGTTGCCGCGCAGTTTGGACTCTTGGTCCGTCGCACGACACACTGGACACTTGCCCTCGACGGACAGACACCTCCGGATGCAGAGAGAGCAAAACGAGTGGTTGCACGTCGTGATCATGGGCGAGTTGTAAAAGTCTTTGCACACATGGCACCGGAACGCCGCCTCGACGGGCATGAGACAGGCCAGCGGCGTGCCGAGCCAGTCGGTCGAATCGGAGACTTCGCCAGCGTCGTTCGAGGCCATGCTTTCGGTCGACGAGTAGGCGGGTAAGAAATTGGTACAACTCGGTCCCTCGGCGCGGGATGGGTGTGGTGTATGGTCGGTCGAGGGAAGCCAAGTGACTGTCAGTGACGGGTAGCGCTCTCCAAGACGCGTCGAAAGATGACATAATCAGCCAAAATCTGATAGCGCCTCTGAACGACTTTAAATGGGCGACTCCAGTTCACGTGATCACGCGCCGACCCATTATTCCAGGGTCCCCTCCAGCTTGACGCATCTCACGAGCTTCGACAACTCTCCCTCGACAGACAAATCAACGCCCACACTCAACAAATCAAAATGGCTGAAATCAACGAGTTTCTGGCGAACGAGGTGATCGTCGAGCAAAAGCTGGCAAGTGAAAAAGTGTCTTTATTTTACCGTATGGTGACTTCACCAGCTAATACCGACGCGTCTAGGTCACATATCGCTACGTGAGCAGGGCCTTGAAGGTCAACGTCAACGTTGCAAAGAGGTAGGTTTAAGTTATCCGGATTATTTATGTCGTTTCTAACCCAATTAGAGCTCTGTTTGAGTTTTACACGTCGCAGAATGCAAAGAAGGCCGGCTTGCTACATGCGACCTACCTGCTGTACGGCACCAAGCCAGAGCCCGAGTCCAGCCAGACAGTGACAAAGCCTGCCGAAGAAAAGAATGGCGATAGCAATGGAAGTGCCGGCGACGACGTGGATATGGACGGCGAGGCGCCCCAGCCCCGTGTATCTGAGACGGTGCCGATTGGCGTCATAACGCTCGTGTCAGAAGCAGATCTCGAGGGTATGCTTGACAGACATCTCTGTGGCTTTTGTAATATAAATGCAACAGCACAGCTAACCATGTATAGCGGCGCTCGCCAAGTACGCGACTCTGGAGTCCATTCACATTTACAGCATCTCAGTCGAGCCAACAACCGTATGTTTGAGATGACATAAATGACAGACACGGAACATGCTGACAGAAAAGGACCTGCAACTTCTTTCCGACTCATCGCGCCGGCTACGTGAGCTGCGTGGAGCTGCTCCAGCCACCGCCGAGGCTCTGAAGGCCTATGGCACAGTTCCCAACTCGCATGTCCGCTACCGCCAGCGCAAGGGCCAAGCACCTGTCTTGACGAAGCCTGCTGCCGCCGCACCATCTGTGACTCCGACCTCTGTGTTCGGCAGCAGCAAGCCTGCCAAGTCTTTGCCCTTGAACTCCAAGGAAGACACAAAGGCAAAGCCTGCCGTCAAGCCTGCCTCCAAGCCGGCTGCATCTTCAGATGCGCCGGGACCCAACTCAATATGGAACAAGGTCGCAAAGCCGGCTGCTGTACCAGCAGCTGCACCAGCGGCAACCTCGGCATCAAGCAGTGCTGCTGCTTCTCCTGCTGCCATGCCTACAGCGCCAGCTCCACCCAAAAAGGCGGCCGGTGGTATCATGCAGGCGTTTGCCAAGGGCGCCACCATGCCCAAGCCCACCAAGAAGAAGGAAGTGGTGAAGGCGGCCCCTGCCGAGGAAGACACCGCCATGGCTCTGTCTGACGACGGTGGTGACGACGGCGACGACGACGACATTCTCCCCAAAGCACAGCAGGTGGCAGGCGGCAAGTCCCGCGAGGAGCGGATGCAGGCGCTGCGCAAGATGATGGAAGACGATGACGACGACGACGAAGACGACGAAGACGCTCCCAAGAATGAAGACGACAGAGAAGACACGCCCATGGAAGACGTCCAAGAGCCTGTGCCACAGGCAGCGGCGCCAGCAGCCAAGGACGGCCCGAGCGAGATATTGTCTGCCAGCTCGGGCGGTGGTCGCCGGCGCGGCAAGAAGCGCGTGATGAAGAAGAAGCGCATTGAAGACGAGAACGGCTATCTCGGTGAGTCTATAGAGGAGAGTTCTCAGTATTTGCATATGCTAACAGACCAGTCACGATCGAGGAAGCCAGCTGGGAGTCGTTCTCGGAAGACGAAGAACCACCCAAAGCGGCACCTGCCCCTGCTGCTGCACCTGCCGCTACTGCTGCCGCTGCCTCGTCTGCTCCGACTGCTTCTACTGCTGCGTCAGCACAGGCAAAGCCCAAGAAAGCACCGCCAAAGAAGGGACAGGGCAACATCATGTCGTTCTTTGGCAAGAAGTAGTTTGTGTTGTGTATTCTTCAGCGGTGATTTTGCATATAGTAGATTCATTCTAATTTTTTCATCAACTCATTACCAAGCTGAATTCAAATGATGTCAAGGAGTCGTCACGAACAATCGTTATCTTACATAATCAGCGCATTCAATTCATAACTGGCAGTCGCCATCTGATGTCCTTCGTGATACAGGCTGATTGCAGATGCTCCACTGAAGATCAGCCCTGTAAGCACCCCGTATTGCTTGTGCTTATTGCTTGGCTGCGGAAGGTGCTCCCCGCCCAGATTGCGGGCCCAATGCAGCACTGTAACACAGCGCCCACCGCTATCTGTAGTGCTATCGGTGACAGTCCGCTCGCAGAGTCGCATCGACGACCACACTCGACGATAACACGCTTTATCGACGTCGACGGCCCCTCTTCTACGCAATCGATCGCCCTAGCATTGCGCTTGTCACGTTGCACTCGGCTGTCTGATTTAGCGGACTTCCAGGCCTGTAGTGGTCAATATAACGGCTCGTCGTCGCCGCCGTCCTCCTCCTCGATTGTTGATATTGAGTCGCATCTGATCGCACATCATGGCTTCACGCGTGCTTGCATCTCTGGCTGTCGCCCTGTTTTCTCAACAGGCTGCCGGCCAGCTCGACCAAAAGGTCCTCGACTTTGACGCATGTCCCGACTACACACACTATGCCGCCTATCCCCAGTATGTGATGCAATCTCACGAGATAGTTCTCAATTCAAGACACCAGCTCTAACTGCTTAGTCGACCATTGAGTAGCGGCCCAATGGCCCTGCCGTACCAGCGACCACATGTCAACTGCCGCACTTTTCACTCGGACGCCATCGAGGCCGTCATCTTTGACGTCACGACACGCATGAAGAACCCCGATCTTGCGCGCGTGTTTGAGAACGCGTTCCCATCGACAACGGACACGACGGTCAAGTTCCACACCAACGGCTCCGACGACAAGGTGGTCAAGCCGTACAAGAGCACGGCGCGCCACAGCGACGGCAAGTGGCAGGGCGCGCAGTCGTTTATCATCACGGGCGACATCATTGCCGAGTGGCTGCGCGACTCGACGAACCAGCTGGCACCGTACCAGCCACTTACCAAGAAGGACCCGGCCATCCGCAGTTTGGTTCTGGGCGCCATCAACACGCAGTCCGAGTACGTGATCCAAAGCCCCTACTGCAATGCGTTCCAGCCGCCACCCATTGCCGGCCTGAAGCCGAGCAACAACAACCAGGACGACAGCGTGCACCCGGCCTTTGAGCCGTCATTTGTGTTTGAGTGCAAGTACGAGCTCGACAGTCTCGGCCACTTCCTGGCACTCGCCAACGACTTCCACGAGCACTCGGGCGGGTCGACCGACTACATGACGCCGCGCTGGTACCTTGCCTTGTCGACGGTGCTGCGCGTGCTTGAGCAGCAAAGCCAATCGACCTTTGACGCCGAGACGGGCCGCTTCCGGCGCAACGAGTACACGTTCCAGCGCACGACCAACATCGGCACCGAGACGCTCAACCTGGCGGGTGTCGGCAACCCGCTTAACAGCGGCACGGGCCTCATCCGCTCCGCGTTCCGCCCCAGCGACGACGCCACGATCTTTGGCTTCTTCATCCCGGCAAACGCCATGATGGCCGTCGAGCTGAAGCGCACGGCGGCGGCGCTGCGCACGCTGCCCGGCAAGGAGCAGCAGACGCTGGCGACGACGGTCGAGAGCTGGAGCAAGATGATCACCAAGGGTATCTGGGAGCACGGCGTGGTGCACCACAAGGTGTTTGGCGACGTGTTTGCGTACGAGGTGGACGGCTACGGCTCGCACCTGCTGATGGACGACGCCAACTACCCGTCGCTGCTGGCACTGCCGCTGATGGGCTTTGTGCCCAAGACGGACAAGACGTACCAGAACACGCGGCGCATGCTGCTGAGCAAGGCGTCGAACCCGTACTACCTCAAGGGGCGCGACTTCCACGGCATTGGCGGGCCGCACATTGGGCTGCAGAACGCATGGCCAATGAGTCTGCTGATCCAGGCGCAGACGTCGGACGACGACGACGAGATTGCAGAGTGTCTGTCGCTGGTGCTGTCGTCGGCGCGGCTGGGCCTCATCCACGAGAGCGTCGATGTCAACTATATTAACAGCTACACGCGCAGCTGGTTTGCATGTAAGTCTATTTCCCTTTAAGCTTTTACCGATTTCATACTAACTGAATAGGGGCCAACGGTGTCTTTGCCACGACCATTCTCGACCTGGCCAAGCGGAAGCCTCACCTCATCTTCAAGAAGGCAGAGCCGTATGAAATGTAGATGTGATATGTTTTGTTTTACTTGAGCGTTTAGCGTTTAGCTAGCCTTTTGCATGCATTTACGTTGTTTATTTGAAAGAGTTTATTCACAAACGCCTGCTTATGATGCATGATGCAAGATGCAAGATGCGAGTATTGCCTGCCGATATGCAACTCTATGCAATGTTCAATATGCAAGGACCAAGGGAGGAACAGAAGGACAGAAAGGACAAGAAAGACAAGGACAAACAGATAGAACGCTTATTACCTCATCTAGCAGCGAAAGTACCGCTTCTCGATCCAGCGCTCCTCCACATCCTCGACCAGGTGGCACACCACCACCGAGATCTGCGGGAAGCACACCGTCAGCCGCTGCAGACCCATGCGGCCCGCCGAGTACGTCGCAAACACAATGCGGTCCTCGGGCACGCCGTGGTCCACCAGCACCTGCACGGCCATCAGCGCCGACCCACCCGACGACATCTGCGCGTCCAGCAGCAGCACCGTCGAGTGCGTGCTGATGGCGCTCGTCAGCTTCTGGTACCGCAGCTCGGGCTCGCCCGTGCGCACATTCGACTCGATCAGGATGTGGCTCAGGCGGCAGTCGGGGATCACGCGCTGCAGGCCCGTCAGCAGCGCCGCGCCGCCGCGCTCGAGCACGACGGCGCTCACGAGGCCCTCGCCCTTGAGGCCCTTGTACTTGTTGCCCTGGGGCGTCTCGACGAGGTTCTCGGCGAAGCGGGCGTTGTTGAGGGCGAGCTCGGTGAGCAGCGCCGCGAGACGGTCAAAGTAAAAGATAAAGTCGCCGCTGGTCGTCGCCGTATCATGAATGATGGTGTTCATGCCGCGCAGCTGGGGTGTCTGCTGGAGGAAGAGGACGCGCTCGGACAAGGTCTGAGCGGTGCTGTTTGCCTCGCGCTGCAGGCGCGTGAGGGTGGCCTGGTGCGCCTGGGACTTTTCCAGCAGCTTCTGCTGGATGTACTGGACGACGGTGGCAATCGCAACCTTGTTCTGCACGCCGCGGGGCACGATGATATCGGCGACCTTCTTTTGAGGGTCGACGTACTGCGATGTTAGATGCTGTCTTGTTTCATTATACCATAACTTGGATGCCTACCTTGATAAAGTTGGGCTTGACAAACGTCAGCCACTGCTTGATGATGCCGTTGACATCACGGCCGCGCTCGTTGACGTCACGGATCACTGTTTGTTAGTTGAAGCAGTGAAGCATGCAGGCTGTCATCCGTCTTACATCGTCTTGAAAGGCAAACGTCGGCGTCCTCGTCACAGAAAATCTAACCAGTCAGTGATGTTCGAATTGTCCCAGGACAAAAGACCTACCCGCATGTCCAGCATGTCCAACACTCTCTGGTCGTGCAGAGCCAGGATGCCCTCGAGGATGATGACATGTGGCGAGTACAGCGACGTTGTCGAGTCCAGCCGCGCGTGCTTGGCAAACGAATACATGGGGATCTCAGCCCGTTTTCTTAAAAATGAGCTTTGGTCTATACTGGCAGCGAAAAGCTACTTACCCGGCCTTGAGGTCCTTGAGTGTCTCCAGCAGCGCATCAAAGTCGATGGCCTGTGATGTCAGCTATCATGGTCATCTCTTCTGTAGGTTGACGATGAATACCTCTGGTGAGTCGAAATCAAACTCATTGGCAAACGCCTTCTTTGACGACTCGGGGTCCAGACTCTTGTAGTACGAGTCCATAGACAGAATAACAACCCACGGCAGGTTCAGCTGGTTGACGATGCTGCGGGCGATGCTCGACTTGCCCGAGCCCGAGCTGCCTGCAATGCCGATGATGCTCAAGTCGGCCCAAGGCGGCGCATAGTGCGCCTTGCTGGCAATGACCTTGCTTGGTGTAGAAGTCATCGTTTTTATGTGTAGTGAAATGTCTGATAAGATAGCTGTGATATCTTCACGACGTCCTGATCAGATGCGCTGAGATGTCGATGAGATCAACCTGAGATCTCAAATCGATGACTTTCTCGTCTAACCAGCTCCGAAAGCGCAAGTCGCAAGGCTGCTTTCAACTGACTCTTGAATCAATAGCTCTAAGCCTCAAAAAGGTAAGCTGCCTCGATAATGATGCCCCTCCAAGCCAAGGCGGGATTCTTCCACTCGTTGTGCTGCTCGCCGTCGGGGTAGTCTGGCGAAGATAAGGTCGGGCGAGTCTTGGAAGAGATCCCGGTGGCGAAATGTCAAAATGGGATGTTTAAACGACACTGCCAAAAATAATAAAAAATGAGAATAAATAAAAGCAGTAAAACCACCAAATAAATTGTCGTCAGAATTATCACCACCGTCAGGCCGAGATTAAGCTTCCTTTTCTCTCAACTGCTGCAGCCTTGGATCTTTCCCTCTTCAGCCTCCTCAGCGCATATCTACGCCGCCGCCCGCACCTGCAGGATTAGCACGATTAGACATTAGCACCTACCGAATCGGGCGATTATGTCAGCTCGATGCAAATCACCCGCCGCCGCTCACCGCCAGGCTGTGATTGGCCATTCTGCCTAATAACTCCATCATTTCGCCCCGCATTTCTGGACTCGCCTGTTTCTGCAGTCGCGGCAGCTATTTTTTCCCTTCCGTATCGTGGACCTAGCCTCATTATAAAACTAGCAGGCGTGAAATCCCTTGCGCCCTGCAAAGCTGTCTCTCTTCCAACCAACATCTCCAAAGTCATTGTTCAACACCCCCGAAAACAACACCACCCCTTCTATTACTTGCTATCTCGATATTATTGTGATCAGATTCATCAAGGGGTGGTTTGACCGGGACAGCACACTGCATTGACCGCTTTTGTGCTTCTGGCCTCTCGACAGTCTCGCGCACTTGATTGTCGCCGTCGAGCTGTCCGATTGAGACTCGGGATTTCACTATTCTCGTCTCACTCTTTTCTCATCTTGTCATTTCTTTACTCTCTACCTCTACCTCCCCAAACCACACAATGGTGCGTTAGTCTCCCCGTGTCGGAAGGATGGAATGTCGGCAATGATGGATCGATGAAAGAGGAGGACCTTTGGTGTTTGGACTTTGATTTTGGGGTTCTCGGATTCGGTGGCAATGCTGTGCAGCCTTGTTAACATTGCTTGTTCAGTCGTCGTCCTCAACAGCCACGCCGCCGCAGTCGAGCTTCAGCTCGCGCGTGAGCATGGTCAAGCCCAACAAGAGGTGTGTATTCTTACTCTCCCCCCTTCCCCCTCTTCACTTCTACCCCGGCAAAATGATGATTACTATAATGGGAATCTCTCTGAGAATTTCGTGCGGATACACCAAAGTACTTAGTCCAAGCGGTCTGATCTTGCCACTACAACCTGGATTCGTTCTCGTTTCCTTGTTTATACATTACTGAATGACACTCCATTCCCAAGGACATTCACTAACAGTGGCACAGTGATATCAACACGTTGATTCTGGACTACCTCACTCTTGAGGGCTACTCCCAGGCTGCCGCCAACTTCTCCAGAGAAGCCAACATGCGTGCGCAGCAGGAGAACTCGGAGATCGCCCAGCGTCAACAGATCTTGTCGTTCATCCACAAGGGCGAAATCGAGTCTGCCATCAACGCTCTCAACCGTATGAAGCCACAGGTAAGCATCTTCCAGACAACTTTGCGTTGATCTTCACTCTACACACACATCCCCACCAAGCTTCAAGCTTCGCTATGATTATAAAACTTCATGCACCACGCATAGGCCTATGCGCCGTTGATGATACAAGAACCACACTGAAAATTATGAGCGACCTAATCCATACACGGATTAGTATCTGTTTCCTTCACCATCACATTGCCTCATCTTTGTCTTGAATGTTTGACTAACAGTTCTCAGATCTTGGACAGCAATAACTCGCTGCACTTTGCACTGCTTCGTCTTCAGCTGGTCGAGCTCATCCGCGAGTCGATCAACACTGGTTCCGATTATAAGCCGATTATCGAATTTGCTCAGGAACAGCTCGCACCTCGGGCAGCCACCCGGCCTAAGTTTCTCACGGAGCTCGAGGACACCATGGTCATGCTCTTCTTCGCCCCCGATAAGATGCCTGACGCCCAGAAGCAGCTTTTGTCGCCCGATCTGCGCCGAGAGGTGGCTGAGAGTGTGAACGAGGCCATGCTTGGCTACCAGACAAACGCGCTGCGCTACCTTGTGAAGATGCGTGCATGGGCTGAAAAGTCGGCACGTAGCACCAACTCGGATCTGGTGCCCGAGTCGATCGACATTGGTCTCAGCGGCGGCCGTGAGCCTGACCTCATGGACACCAACTAATTGTCTGTTGTTTTACTGCATTATACCCAGTTTTGTTTATGTTTTTTTGTTTATGCCTTACGATGAGGCTTTTGCCTAGAGTTACTATGATGACTCTGGCCGCAGCGGGTGCTTTTTGCGCAGGGCTGTCGGCCTGGGGGGTTTATTTTACCCTCCCTTTTCCAAACAATACATTAGCTGGCCTTCACGGCCGGCATATCTGGAACCTTTGAGCTGCAAGTGATTCATGCAAGTAATAGACGCAAGTGACATAAATAAAATTGTAGACGATATAATGTTGAGTGGAAGTGCTATGGGCATGCTACTACCATTCGAGTCGGTTTGATTTGTAGACAAGAAGTGCGTTGTTGTTGGTTTGATACGGTTCTCAAATACATATGATACGCCACCACAACGTCTATACATATCTCCGCGGTGTCTACGCCTTTCACTCGTGCACTGCCATGTATAATGTATGAGAATGTGTTGATTAACAAAGAAAACATCGCCAGGATCTATCAGAACCTAATATATACAGCAAAACGCAACGCAATAAATGCAAGACAGCAACTGTCTACCTCGACCAGCCCTCGAAACACCCTACTTTGTCCGGATGTGCTTGAGCTTGTTGGGCGTGTACAAAAAGTTGTTGGCATACGCCTTGACCGCAAACTTGCGCGTCTGCGGCTCCTGCACGTAGTACTCGTAGCCCTGCTTGTTGGCAAACGCAATCGCGTCCTCCTTGGTCTTGAAGTTGATGTGCGTGCCCTGCATGAAGTCGGCAGACGACTGCCAGCCCATCAGCGGGTTCTCCCAGCGGTGGCCCTTGCTCAGGATATCCCAGTCCATCCGCCACTTGCTGCTGCCCCAGGTGCCCGACTGTGTTGCCGGCTTCGTGGGCTGGTAGATTCTGACGGTTCTGGCCTCGAGCTCCATGGGCGCGCCGGACAGCACAGCAGCCGGCAGGGCGTCGTTCTCCTCGCTGCCGTTCAGCACGCGCTTAGGCACGGGGGTGAATTCCCTGGTTTGTTAGTATCTTCTTCATATATGTCCAGGCCTTCCTGGTAGAGATCTGCCGTGATAGTCCAACGTACGATGTGGCGCGGTCGGTCATGGCGGTGTAGTCGGGGGCGTTGTTCTTGGCCAGGGGCACGACGGGTGCGGCGGTCTGGGGCTTCTCCTCGGTGGTGGCGGGAGCCAGCGTGCTCTTGAAGCTGCGCATGGCCGGGGTGGCCGTCATGAGGGTCGGCCGGCCGGCGACGGGGGCAGCGGCACGCACCAGCCGGGCGGCGGCAGAGGCAGGGCGCATGGCAGCCATTGTGTGTGTGTGTGTATGTGTGGGTGTGTGGTTGTGGGTGGACGAGCAAAGTCAATTGACTGCGGCAGTATCAGTTTCGTGTCGTCGTGTCGTCGTCGCCCTGCTCGCTAGTTTTGCTGATTGCTTCACTTCCGGCTGTCGTGCTAGGCTCGCGAATAGCAGGCGAGGTAAAATGTGGTAAGCAAAACGACCTGTACCGGCGCTGTAGTTTTTGCGGTCCGGCGGCAATCCCCCTCTTGTTGGCAGTTCTTTCAGGCCTGTTTTGCAGTTTTAGGGGACCCATATTTCATATCACCTGCTGTACCGAGTACTTTGTAGTCCCTGAAAACAAGTTCAGACGCAAATCAGCGCAAATGCACGTGTACCTACACGTGACCTTTCCGGGAACAACCGCTAATCCGAGGAAAAGCTGTCGGAATCTTCATCCTCCTGCCATCGCGAAGCCTCTTCAGCTACCTCACTCTACGACCGCCTTCGCACCCCCTCCTCCGCATCCAACATACCAATTGTCGTCCGGTACTACTTCGGATCTCAATTGCCTTACGATCATTACTGAGAGAGACTGCGCCGTGCTTCTCCCTCTTCCTCCCACCCACCCCCTTTTCCGTTAATCCGGTCACCAACTTTTCAAAATGAGCTACATCACTCGCCGGGCGCTCTCGACGCTCATCCCCCCCAAGGTATGTTGTGTATGGTGCATGTATCTTGCTTGGCCAATTGCTAACATATGTCAGGTTGCTTCGCCCAAGGTACGTCTATGTCGGAGGTGTTGTTGTTGGCGATGAGGGAATTGTGGAGGAACGACGTCCGATGCGGACCACGGCAAAACGCGCGACTTTTCGATATTTCGACAGCATCGGCCCCGACGACCAATTGCGTTACCACACTCGAAAGAAAGCATGTCCAATTGCTCGACGACATGCATACAGTCATCCGGAACCGAGGCCGGCCACGACGCCGCCGACCTGCCCCTCCGGTGACGGACCGAGCGCGACGACCAACGTGCAACTTTACAAGCACGACGACACACGACACAATATTGGATGCACGACGAACTGCATAGCACTACAAGCATAAACTAACAACCCAGGCCATTGGCGCTGCTCCCGATGCTGTCCGCATGCAGCGCGTTGTCAGCTTCTACGAGAAGCTCCCCCGCGGTCCGGCCCCTGAGGTCAAGGCCAAGGGCATCCTCGGCCGCTACCAGGCCAAGCACTTTGGCAAGAACCCTACTGCCAAGCGTATGTACCCCCGATTCGTTGTATCCTTCTGTTGGAGATCGCATGCTAACCCGCCCAGCCATTGTCCAGGTCCTCGTTGTCCTGATCCTGGTCGGCTACGCCCAGCAGTACTACTTCCACCTGCGTATGTCATCCTTCCTACGATATCACTGAGCAGGCTGTTGCAAGATCAACCCGATTTGCTTGCAGCATATTTCCTGCGACAGCATCTTGCGGCAACATTTCTTGCGGCAGCCAGCTCGAGTCCACCGCTCTTATATTGACCAACTGCTAACACACCCAGGCCACCACAAGAACAACGCTCACTAAGCGACCACTCCCAACAACTAAAATGGAAAAGGCTGGAGCTTGGAGAGCTTTAATGTGTCTGGGATGAGCATATCATCCCAGTGCTCGGTTCCGTTGTACATATATTGTGTTGCCCAATACAAAAGATCTCGTCACGTCCGGATGCATGCCACTATGCATGAGCAATGTGGTCTTGATTTTAAAAGAGCATACACTATAGATTTATGAAATGAATAACTTGCATATCTCATACGAGTCATCGTGAGTGTTTGACAGATTGACAAGAGGAAGCCAGCTCATCATACGGGCAGACGGAAGTACCACTTTACATTGTAGCTTGCCGAATGACTCGAACAAATGTCATCCACAACACCTGCCCAAACGCCAAGTGTGCCCAACTAGCTGACTCATGCCGCATATACAGCCTTACGTCGGCGTTGCGAGTTCGAGGTTGAGCTTCTTGAAACGCTGCGAGGACGTGGACAGTGCGCTACGGTGGGAAACGGACAATGGAAACGGGAGCAGCAGAGTGGGGGTCCGTAACGGTGGGATGCTCCGTGAATGGCAGGTGCCGTGCCGGCAAACGGATCTAGCACACGGCAACATGCAGAACATTGAGCAACAGCTGTATGTCGCAAATGCCATTGTTGCCGTTGTCCGTCGTTCCTGCCTCTTGTGTTTATTTGTATTTTAGTTGCTATTTTATTTAATTCGTGAGCGCTAAGCCCAATAAAGGCCAGGTGTCCGTCAGCCAATCACCTGTCCCAACGGCGCTAAAAGCTGCGCCGTTGTCCTTCAACTGCAGTCATAGCCCGTAGCCCCTTCCCTGACGGGAAGCCTGCGTCTCCTCTTCCTGCCCTTCGCCCTGCCTAAACACCAGCACCTAGCACCCAGCGTTCCTGCCTGTTGGCCAGTAAGAAAAAAGGTCCCAGCCCAGCCCAGCCGCATTTTCGACATCCACGCCTTCATCCTCCCTCCACAACACATCACGGGTATTCCCCTCGCAGACTACTTCTTCCTTTTCGCCTTTTCGCCTGCTTCACTCGACACCTCACCATTCAGCCCGCTCTCACCACGCGACAAGTGTTCCTGGCCATCGGATCCCATTGTCTGCTCTTAAATACCGCCACCACTCGCGCCTAAGCTTGCTCCTCCTCGAGACCCCCCCCCAAATCCCCGTCTTTATTTTTTTCTTTGGCCCACCTAGCCTTTTGTCTGTCCACTCTGCCCGAGCAAAGGACAAAGACCTAGTGTGTCTCTAGTGTAGGTAAGGAATACGGAATAGCAAACCAGCTTCGGCCGCCTAGAATACCCGGCGCTGCATTGATTGATATCGACGCTGTGTCTCTCACGTCAAGCTCATCACACGACTCACACTCTTTAGACAAGATCATCACCTCGAGCTTACGCCATCCTTGCTTCAAAAGAGCTCGGTCAGCAACGGATTCGCAGCCTTGACCCAGATCCGCTCCACGCAAGCACAACAGCAGGCTCCCGCTTCAACCAGCAACCAGCATCCCCGACGTCTACCGACATCATCCAGCCGACGACCACGCGCCTCCCAAGCTACCCACCCGCGTGTCCATCCGTCTAGCGACTCCGACAGCTATTGCTATTCAGCATACGGCTTCCCTTTTTCCGAACACCCAACAAGAGCCAGGCGCATCGTATGATGGCTGCTGAGGTCAATGAACCTACATCCGTTGAAGCTCCCGCCCTCTCCAGTTCCGACGCAGTACGTTCTATTGTGATTTTTCTGCTCTGCCTTCAGCTTCTCTAACACTCCAGGTCCACAAGATTAACGACAATTCTCAAAATGGCGGCTCCGGGCCTCCGTCTGTAACCGCCTCCGGCTCCCCAGACGAACTTGCAAACAAGCACATTGCCGACATTATCGATGACCTGGTCAACTCTGCAGAACCGAGCATCAGCGGGGGCTCGGATACGGAAACCACAAGACGCGACGCAGCCAAGAGCAGCGATGGGGACTCGGGCCATGTACGCACATCGTCCACGGCGAGAAAGCCGGCCACATTCAAGACCGTGTCTGTCAACAAGACCTTCCTCGCCGCCAAGGCAGCTGCCGGTTCCTCGAGCACGCCCAAGCCCAGCGACACAGCCTCTCCCGTCCTCAGCAATGCATCTCTGTCGACAACGTCGGTAGCAGGGTCTGCCCGGCCTCGCCTGGTGGCCAAGACGGGCCTCGTAAAGGGCGCCAATGCTAACGGCCGGCCAGCCGCTGCACCAGACCCGAACACTGTTTGGAACAAGAACCAACGTAAGCTGGCATATCTCATGTATTGAATACAACAAGTAGACTAACATTACAGCTGTCCCTCCGCCAGAGCCAAGAAAGCTTACGGACGAAGAGCTTAAGAAATACGGTATCCACGTAGCCACTCGCCTGCAGCAGGACGACACCAAGGGACAGGCCAATAACTGGGCCGATATTGACGACGACGATGAGGATTGGGCTCCGGAGGAGATCACATGGACCGACGGCACGAAATCCACCATTCCGCACCATGAAGAGCAGCATCAGCTGGCACAACAGACCGACGGGATCTATGATGTCTCGCACCACCACCCAGCCCAGGCGTCGGCACAGGCCTCATCTGCCCAGCCTTCGCCAATAGTCCCCGAGTCAGGTGCACCCGCAGCCTCCAAAGATGTGGCTACAGATGGAAAGCTCGCACCCGCCGGTGTCAGAGCTGGCGGTCTTCCGTCGGGCAAGGGTCTCATCTTCAAGAATGCCCCAGAACGGCCGACTCTCGTTGCAAAGCCGCCTGCCCCGCCCACACCCGTGAAGTCACCATGGGCTCAGCTGCCGCCGGTGGACAAGGCACCACCTGTAGCTGCAGACTTGCCGCCATACAACGCCAACTCCCGCATGCCATACCAGCAGGGTCCGCCGCACTACCAGCAGCATCATCATCAGTACCAGCACAGAGACGTTTCTGGTGGTCCTCCTCGTGGCTCGACCCCTCCCCAGCACCACTATAAGGAGATCGCGGCAGACGACTTCAGCAGAAGCAGCTTCCGTGACGGGCACGCAAATATGAATAGGGAGCTCTTTAACTCGCAGTCCGGGCGGCTTGAGCCCGTCGGTGATCGGCGCGGCAGCTTCAGAAACGACTACAGACAAGGCCCATCAGTTCTTCAGCGGTCGGGTCACGGCCACCCCATGGATCAGCAGCCAGAACCATCGGCCGCGTTCCAGTCTTACCGTTCCGGTGGACAGGAGGGCCCATACGGAAGACGTCGCAACTCTTCCAATGTCAGTGGCGGCAGCGGCAGCTACGCCCGCATGGGTATGGGACGCCAGCACGACCAGCATATTCCGGCAGAGCATCTCAATGCTCGGCGACCTTCGATGACCGGCCGGAGCGACAGCCCTGCTTCGCCCAATTTTTCTGGGTCTGGCCCTCAGCCATGGCGCGGCTCGCCCAACATTGCGCACGCAGGCCCGTACTCTCACGGCCAGCCACCAAATGCGGCACAGCACGTGCCCTCGCCGAATCCGATCCCTGCACAGACTGTGCCGGGCAATGCGGCAGCTGCCGAAGCTGTGCCTCCTATCGACGATATCGAGTTCCAGAAGAAACTTATGAGAGAACGACTCGAAGCAGCCAAGAAGAGACGCGTCGAAGAAGAGGAACGTGAGGAAGCAGCCAAGCGCGAGCGTATTCGGCTCAAGCTGGAGGCAATGGGACCTGCGCCGGAGAGAAAGAGCGCCAAGAAGGAGGCTGCAAAGGAGGAAGCATCTTCGTCAGCAGCAGCTACGCCTATTACCCCTGCTCAGTCGTTTGCAAAGCTCAACGCCTCCAGCGAAGAGCACACGCCGCCCGATGATCCTAGAAAGGCACAGCGCCCTGTTCATGGCGGCGATGGTCCAGCTTCGGATGCAAATGCAAGTGGGCACGAAATGCAGCGCCAGCTCAGCCAACAAGCCCAGCACGAGCCCTGGCAGGGAGCAGCCGCGACGCCGCAGACTGAGCGTATTGCATCCTGGGGCAGCTCAAACCAGTCGTTGAGAAATGTCTGGGGCTCGCCTAACAATCGTAGTCTCGGCAACGGAACATTTATATCTGATCTTGGGCGCGTTACCGACCCGTACGCACAGCAAAAAGCAGGTCCTGGTCCTATCGGGCCACCACCACCTGCTCCCATTGGGCCGCCGAAGATTGCTGCTCTGGTGTCTGCAACAGCGCCTGGTCAGGGACCGGGTGCATCGCCGCCAGCAGCAGCAGGTTCGGCAAATGCCACGCGCAGTGCGTGGGCCAACGCAGTCAAGGCCAGCGACGATAATCTTCTTCTGCAGCAAAAGGCTCACCGTGCCGATCAGCAACGCGAGGCGGAGTCTCGCGGTCTGACTCTGAACGACATCCGTCCTACCATCAAGGACACGTGGATGCCGACTCGTCTGAACGAGGATGGCAACAGGGTTGAGGATAAGACCAACCAGTCTGTTGTCCACCGGGCCGGCACCACTGTCGCCGCTACATCGACGACACCTACCCCTCCGATCCACCCCCAGCAGGCCCGTCCTTCGCGGTTCTTCCCGACGCGCGATGCTCGTGCCGACGACACTCCCTCGGCAGGATCACCTGTCCCGCCCGCTACATCGTCGACGCCCACCAACGGTGTCCACTACAGACCCGGCTCGCCTTCGCCTCCGCCGCCAGATATGGACGGACACCCTGCATTCGATGGGGATGCCCTGCACCCGCATGTTTCGCTTCCCCGGCCACAGATAGTAGTCCGTCTGCCTCCCAAGCACAACGGTTCTGCAGCTGCCGAGGCGTCGTACACACACCATGCGCAGACGCGCTCCTCGGGACACTCGAGCCAGGAAGATGGGCATTGGCAGGCCAAGTTTGACAGCCTGCTGAAACTGGGATCGGCAGGTAAGTCGGCGGCAAGCCCTGCACGCCCCGATGTGCACTCGCGCCACCCAGTCGACATCACGTCGCCGACAACGTCGCCTACGGCATTGTACACCACATCGCGCGGCCCCACCAGATATGTCAAGCCTGCACCCAAGGAGCCGGTTATGACTCGTCCCATGGCGGAGGAATGCTTCGAGAGACAGGAGATGGGCTCACTGCCCCCGGTGCACCTCCCCAACAAGGTGCCAGAGCTTGCGTGGAACCCAGCACCAGCTCCCAAGTCGGTCCCGCGTCGCTTTCAGGTGGCAGCCATGACCAGCTCGGACCACGAGTCTGTCATTCAGGACCTGTTCAGCCCGCTGCACTCGGTCAATATCATTCTGCCCGGTATGGCCGGCAGTGGCAAGACCGTGACTCTGCCCGCCCCGCGCTCTCTTAGCAACCGGTCGCTTAGCAACCCCCGCCGGTCTGGATACAGCCGCGGCGGTGGCAGATCGTCGCGTGGAGGTAGCAACAAGAGCCGCGGTGATGCAGCTAGCACCCACTCCGGCTCGCACGGAAACGATAGCGGTGCAGCGCCAGGACCCAGCCATGGGTCGAGCAGCGGTCGGTCCCGCGGCGGCGTGCGCAACCGGGCGGAGCGTTCGGACAATTGGTCCCGCGGCAAGTCGGCGACGGTCCCGACTTAGACAGACTTCTGTCAAGCACGTCACAAGGAGGTGGGATACAATTTGGAGTTTGAGGCATAGCATTGGCCTACCAGGGAACCAGGAATACCAGGACAAGCAAGTCATTGACACTTGCACATCATTGCGAGCACGGGCATGTTCCGTGTTCTTCTTTCACGTTTTTTGACGTTATTTTGGCTCGACTACTTGGCGACGACTCGGCTCGGCACACCACCTTTATTTTTACTATTTTTACAATGACTCGGGCACGCAAGTGACAAAAAGGACATCGGACCGGCCGGCACTAATACACAATGCCATACGCTGCCTCTCTGCTGTCCCTCACCTGCCGTTGCGCCGGACATCTTCTCCTTTCTCTCTTCATCACCTTTACTCCTACTTCTCTATCCTCTATTCGATATGCTGGACGAATGGCGCCGCTTGCTTGGGAACATATAATGATTCTCTGTGATGCAGCGGGCAGGCCATTTCATCGTTAACTGTGTACTATTTTATTTTGCGTTGGTTCAATTCATTTTTATGGCTCTCTTCTTTAATTCCGTGACGAATCGTGATTATGTAATCTCGTGATGTGAAGTCGAGCATCTATTGCTCTTATTCCTATGATTATTCCTATCAGACAGGTACTACTCGAGTTTAATTTCCGTGATGATTGCCACTCTTTCAAGGGAGATGAAAATCTAAGTAATTGGATGAGTTCTTTCTTCTTATTCTGAAAAATTAAAAAATTAAAACCATGAGTGAAAAGTATCAAAACAATTGACAATTAAAATTCTATTAAATGTTAGGAAAACAATCCAAACTATCTACAAAAGTTTATTGCACCGTAATAAAATTCTAAAAATGCAAACGGGGTCCAAATAATAAATGAATCTCAAGAAATGTGCCTTAAATAGAAAATGATATATAAAATAGAAGACATGGAAACACCATGAAAATAACAAACAAGACATGACAAAATATAAACATAAATACATGATACATAAACCGCATACACATTAAGACCATATCCCAAGACTCCCAGACTCCTGCTCTCAACATCGACTCGTCCGTCTAGCAAATCCATTCCCATCCATGACGTCCCGTATCTATTTTCTTTCTTTATATCCACATCCAACTAGAACTCCTCAAAAGCACAGTTGGGGTGCAGGACGTAGATGAGCTGCTGGGCTGGCGCCGCCGACGACGACGCGGCACCCGCCTCGGCCTCGGCCTCGGTCATGCCCTGGCCGCGGATCGCCATCAGAATGTTCTCGCGCACCATCTTCTTGAGCACCATCTGCACAAGCGCCTTCTCGCGGTGGTAGTCGTCCTCCGTGTCCAGCTCGGCCTCCTGCTGCTCCAGGTACCAGTTGGTCAGCGCGTCGGCCGCAATGCCCTCGCCGGGGCCCGACACCTCGTCGTCGCGCACGCGCTGCACGACCGCGTTGACAATGGCAATGTACTTTTCATAGGTGATGGACACCTTATTGCGGCCACTCGACGCAGGCTCGGCGGCCGCCTCGGCGTCCATGGCATCGTTGTGGGCGGCAGCAGCCTCGGCCTCGGCGTTGGCATTGGCCTCGGCATTGGCAGCCTCGGCGGCAGCAAGGAGCGCGGCCGCCTCGGCCTCCTCATCCTCTTCCATCTCAATGTCGTCGTGCTCGACGGAGATGATGCTCTGGCGCAGCAGGTTGTAGGCCTCGGTGACCATGTCGGGGGTGATCTCGTCGACGCAGTTGGCCTTGGCAATGGCCTCGCTGAGGCGGATCATGGACTCGAGCTGACGCACAGTGATGCGGTACGAGTTCTTGCCGACGCCGCCCTGGGCATCGTCGGCGCGCAGCTCGCGGTAGCGCTCGACCAGCAGCTGCTTGGCCTCGTCGGTGAACTCGGGCTGGAAGGTGCGGGCGAACTGGATGTAGCGCTGCAGCTGCTCGGTGGTGAACTCGGGCTGCACGGCCTCGTCGCGCAGCTGGTGGATGCCGACAATGTGCTCGGCGAGGCGGCGGTCGACGCTCTCGTTGCACTCGTCGAGGATGACAAAGAACAGATCGAAACGCGACATGATGGGCGCCGACATGTTGATGTTGGAGCGCAGCGTGGCCTTGCGGTTGTAGCGGCCGGCGACGGGGTTGGCGGCGGCCAGGATGGACGTGCGGGCGTTGAGCGTGGCCTGGATACCGGCCTTGGCAATCGAAATGGTCTGCTGCTCCATGGCTTCGTGGATGGCGACCTGGTCGGCAATGTCCATCTTGTCAAACTCGTCGATACAGCAAATACCGTTGTCTGCCAGCATCAGGGCACCAGCCTCAATGGTGAACTCGCCCGTCTCCTCGTCCTTGACGACGGCCGCCGTCAAACCAGCAGCAGACGAGGCCTTGCCCGAGGTGTAAACGGCACGTGGCGCAAAGCTGCAGATGTACTTGAGGAACTGCGACTTGGACGTCGACGGGTCGCCGACAATGCAGATGTTGAGGTCACCACGCAGCTGCATGCCCTCGGCCGTGGACTTGTGCACACCCGACACGAGCTGCAGCAGCAGACCCTTCTTGACAATCTCGTGGCCGTAGACAGTAGGTGCCAGCGACTTGACGAGACGCGAGTAGATGTAGTCACTGTGCACCATCTTGCGCAGGTCGTCAATCTCGGTCTTGGTGTATGCGCCCAGCACGGCCTCCTGTGCCTCCTGCGAGGACATGAAGCCGTTGGCAGCGTTGCCGCCAGCAGTGCCGTCGCGCACCGACGCCTGGGTGAGGGCAGCCACAATGTCTGCGCCCGACGTGTCGGGGCCGTTGGGGATGCTGCTGCTGCTGCCCAGGCTGGTGGTGTCGGGCATGACCATGCAGGCCAGGAAAGCCATGCGGTAGGTCAGATCACGCACACCCAGGGCCTTGAGACCCGAGACACCCGTGCCGCCAGCAGCGTCAGAGCCGCCTGCGCGCGTGGCGTTGCGGTCGTCCCGAATGGCCGTGGGACGGATGCCGGGCAGGCCCAGCTGGCTGACGTCGGGCACGACCATGAGCATGCCGTTGAAGATGCACTTCTCACCGGCCTTGGCACGGTCGACCATCTCACCGCGCAGAATGACATCCATTGTGCGCGGCATGCTGCCGGTGGGGATCTCGCTGCTGTTCTCCTGGATGCGGACCTTTTGCCAATCGATAAAGGTGCTTTGGCGGATGTCCAGCTGCCACGACTGGCGGTTCTGGCATGTGCTGTTGGGGCACTGTGTGGGCTCTGTGTAGCGGAAGGCCTGCTCGACGTTGGGCACGACGCTCATGCAGGCAGAGCAGGTAAAGGTGCCGAGCGACAGCTCAGGGCGGACTTCCGAGGTACGGGTGACGGTGCCCGAGATACTGAGCAGCTGGCCAATGTTGGCGGCACGCAGGGCGCGGATGCGCGAGACCAGGGGCATGTTGTAGATGGCGACGGTAAAGACCTTGTCGGTCTGCTGGTTGCTGGTCTTGCTGCCCTGCTCGGCGGACTGCGAGGTGCCCGAGGTGCTGCCGCCGGAGGTGGTGCGGTTTGTGCTGGCGGTGGACGATGTGAGCTGGCGGTGCTCGCGGAAGTAGTGTGGCTCGTACTTTGCAATCATGTTGTGCAGGCCGGCGTTAAGGTAGGGCAGCAGGCGGAAGTACATGCGCAGGGCGGCCTCGGACAGCACGCCGTTGTTCCACAGGGTGAGGTGCTTGAAGTCGACGTAGAAGGTGGACAGCTGGTAGGTGCGCATGGCGTGGATCTGGGCCACGTAGAACTTGTCGGTGGCCGCGCTGGACGGCATCTCGAGATTCGCGGGCTCCTCGACGAACCTGGTTGTTAGCTGTAATCAGAAGAAAAGGAGAGGGAGAGACATACTCCTCGATAAAAGACTCAAAGTACTGCTGGACAGCTAGACCGATCTTGTCCTCGACGCGCGGGATGGGCTCGTCGTTGGCCCGCCGTGACCGCTTGGGCACCTGGTCGTCTGCAAAGCCCTCACCCTCGTCGTCGCTGGGCGCACCACCGAGACTCTCGGACGGAGGGCCGCGGGGACGTGCAGAGGATGAGCTGAGGGAGTGGAAGGGCTGGCGATGGCGGGGGGTTGCGGCCATGGACGACGGGGCCATGGAGGCGGCGCGCGAAGGGGCGTCGGACATTGGATATCCGAACTCGCTAGATGGTGTAGCCATGGCGGTGTTGTGGTGTGTGTTTGTGTGGGAATATGTTTGTATGAGAAGAAGGGGGGGGTATAGACGAGGGGCGACGAGGAGGTGAGAACAGTCGTGATATCAACAAGCGGTGAGCAGCGTTGAGTGTATCGAGTACAGTATGCCGAGTGTCGAGATGAGATGCAAGAATGAGCGAAAACACAGGAATGACGAGGATGTAAACGAGGTCAAGTCGTGACAGAAGCTCGAGGGGTGGAATGGCGGGATGTCTCGAAAGCGGGCTGGGAAAAATGGGCTGCGACTGCAGGGCTCTTTCCATAAGGAGACGCGATTTGCGGCCCCTCCCTATTCAGGTGGAACGCGTCTTGACGCGTCGCAGTGGATTCAATTTGGAGGTATGATTGGCCTGACGCGAAATAGTTAAAGTGGTTGCAGCATAGTGCCACTAGCCGTCAATTAAACTCTGCGAGGGAGGCATCACTGTTTTATATTTGCTTTGATGAGTTGATATATTGTATTCGTTGCGCATATGATAGTATCCAGTAGAGTAAGAATCACCAAAGAAAAAGAGAAAATGAAGAATAAAGCAGCCTGCCAACGCCGTGAGCCCATTATGCAATTAACTATTCGTAAGAGTGAATCTAGAGAGTTAGCAGAGAACTTGGTCGTATAGCTGTGTATAGCTGTATAAACAGCAGTAGATTTGCTAGTGAATGCTGCTGACTTACCTTGTCAGAGAGAGACAGCCACTCGTCCATGCCGCGCACGTAGGGGTCCGCCGTGGCATCGGCCGTGGCCTGGTGGCCCCAGACGACAACCTCGTCAAACTCGGCCAGCACCTCGAGCGAGCCCGTGTCAAGGCGCTGCTGCTGTGCGTCCTGCTCGGCCCGTGTGGCATCAACATCGATGGCGTCGAGAGTGTCGAGCTCGGCGGGTGTCTTGGCGGCCTGCTCCCGCGGCGACTCGCGGCGCACACCGACAAGGCCGCGGTACTCGGCGGGCAGCTTCACAGTCTGGCCCAGCAGCTTGCGGCCGCGAAAGTATGCCGTGTTCTTTCCGTCTGGAATGTTAGATATATTTATATATTTGAAGAAATAAAACTTACTCTCTTCTGTCGGCTGCCAAAAGGCGTCGGCTGCTGGCACGGGGCCGTCATGGTCGATGCGGCATGGCAGCAGCTGCGGTGTGGTGTGTGTGGTGTCGCCGGCCTTGGGCTTGATTGCGAGCATTGGTTGTGTCATTTTGTCGTCGTTGTGATGGTGAGTTGACGTTGACGTTGACGTTGCCACGGCCTTGTGAAGATGTTAGTGTCGCGTGGGAGACGCGCCTGCCAATTTGTGAAATAGCCCCGGTATAATGATTCCCGTTAGAAGCATATGATTAGTCAGCATCAAAAAATCACGGCGCAACGCATTCACCAACTTCAAAGCACTGTCAATATCCATATTGATTCTGCAAAAAAAAGAAAGCAAATCTAAAGTAACGGATACGGTTAACAGAAGAAGACCCTTGCATTGAATGTTGGCCAGACCGCCATTCCGTGACGGGAGTATTCCTATATCCGTCTACTACCGGCAGGATTCCTTCAAACTGAGGAACTCTGCTGCCGTTATCTTTCAGAAGCTATGCATACCTTAGAATAACTGATATCTATCCATGTTTGAGTGGTATTGCTAGTGAGTACAGCTGTTGGTGTTGGTCCGTCGAATCCGGATAGCTCTGGGCCGTGGTGCGCCTTGGCCCCGTGCCCTCGGCCTGAGCGGTCTGTGTGTCGAAGCGAGGACGAAAGCTCGACGGAGATGGCAAGTGTAGTGAGTGCAAGGTGGTAGCTGCTGTTACGTGGGTTGTTGGAGTCAGGGTGTGGTGGATATGTGTCTGCTTCTCTTTCCTTTTATTTTTTACTTGATTTTCGTCATTTTTCTTCCGTCTTTTCTCCCCTTTCCACACATCTTTGATTTTCACGGCCTCAATTCTGCCACCATCATCTTCAATCCATCGACAATCCAATCTGCTCAATCGGCACGATGGGGAAATCGAGAATTAGATCATGGATCGGGGTTCTACTGGCGCTGTCACTGGCCCAGTGCCGGCTAGTGGGCAATAAGCTTAGAGGCGCAAGTGGATTCGGGATGTAAGAGGACTGGTCACAACGGACGTCGATCTCGTGTCTCATGGACCCTAGCTGGCCATCGGTTTTGGGTTGCATATGTGTTTTCTGTCCTACTATCCCACGCTGTCAATTTTGATGTATTTTGATTGCTAGGGGTGCCGTGAAAATCAAAAGAAAATCAAAGAAAACGAGGTAGACGAAATCAAAGGAAGAGATGAAGAGAAGAGAAGGTAGCACAAGGTAGGAGAAGACAGACAGAAGAAGAACCAACAAAGAACGTCATAGCATAACAAAGACCAATAATAGGCACCATGTAGAATAACCGTCTCGGATGGGTCTGATCCGGGAACATCCAGCTGTCTCGACTTGATGGAGATTCAGCCCTCAGCATCTCTGACTCGACATTGATTTGATTTTTATTCTGGAAAGACAACCGATAGTAAACATCTGGCATGTGAGAGCTGTTCATCTTGTTAACGGCTTGATGATATAGCTCGTTGACCCTTCTTCACCAAGTCCTCACCACGTCCTCACCATCCGAGCTCACCCCCTCCTCACCCGGACCCTGACCTCGATCTCGCCCCTGGTTCAGTGATGCAAGCTACTACACAAACTGCATGCCATCGGGGGGAGCCATGTGCCGTCTTATAATAGATAATAACTAGCATGTGTAAAAATAAATAGCAGAAAATATATTATATTATAGGTCCGGTCTCTTTGCTTCTTCTTGTTCCTTGTTCTTCGTTACTTGGTTTTTGCTTCTCTCCTCTCCTCCAACTCTTTGACTACTTACGACCTTTGCTTCTTTGATCCGTACTTACACATATACCCCAACAAAACATGCTGTCATCCTTAATACCCAACGCCGTCACACGGCCACTTGCCAAAGGCTCCGATGTCGTCCGTGGTGCTCTTGGCAGCCTCACATGGGGGCCCGGCGTGGCCATTGCCAAGTCAACCGTGCTCGCCTTCCTGAGCCAGATCGAGGTTGGCACACTCACGCTTGTCGACGAGACATCCGGCACGCGGACCGTGTACGGCGAGGACATTCCGGTGGCCAAGAAGGTCAACGGCAACGGCGTTAACGGCGTCAATGGCCACAGCCCTGCCCGCTCGGCAACCGACATCCCGCGCGTCGAGCTGGTCGTCCGCAGCGATGCCTTCTGGGTCCGCGTGCTGCTCTTCTCCGACATGGGCTTCTCCGAGGCCTACATGCTCGGCGAGGTCGACTGCTCCAACCTGACCGGCTGGTTCCAGCTCTTCATCCTCAACCGTAACCAGCTCGGCAACGGCAACACCCGCCTCGGCAGCATCACCCGCAGCATCTCGACCCTGCTGCGCTCGACTAACACCTTGTCCAACGCCCTGCTCAACATCTCTGCCCACTACGATATCAGCAATGACATGTTTGCCGCCTTTCTGTCGCCCGACATGACATACTCGTGCCCCATCTGGTCGTCGGGCCCCGACCGCGAGACCGAGTCTCTCGAGTCCGCACAGATGCGCAAGCTGGACCGCTTTATCGACGGCGCTCGCGTCAAGTCAACAGACCACATCCTCGAGATCGGCACCGGCTGGGGCTCCCTGGCCATTCGTGCTGTACAGCGCACCGGCTGCCGCGTTACCAGTCTGACACTATCCAAGGAGCAAAAGGCCCTGGCCGAGCAGCGCATTGCCGCCGCCGGACTCAGCGACCGCATCACCGTCCTGTTGTTGGACTACCGCTCGCTCGCTAGCAGCCCGCACTACCAGGGCCCCTACGACAAGATCATTTCCATCGAGATGCTCGAGGCCGTTGGCCAGGAGTACCTCGCCACCTACTTTGCCTGCATCCACAGCCTGCTCAAGAAAGACACCGGCATCGCCGTCTTCCAGTGCATCACCATGCCCGAGGGCCGCCACGAGGCCTACTCCAAGTCTGTCGACTTTATCAACCAGTACATCTTCCCCGGTGGCTACCTGCCGTCCACAATACAGCTGCTCAACCACATCAGCACCGAGTCCAAGGGCACGCTGATTGTCGAGCGCGTCGAGAACATCAGCGGCCACTACACCAAGACGCTGCGGCTGTGGCGCGAGGCCTTCCTCGAAAACTTTGACGCCAAGATCCGGCCGGCGCTGCAGCACGAGCACAAGGGGATGAGCGATGCCGAGATCCGGGTATTCCAACGAAAGTGGGAGGTAAGCTATTCCCTGATGCAAACAAGACTCAAGACAAAACTAACCGACAGTACTACTTTACCTACTGCGAGGCCGGCTTCATTTCCAAGACGCTCGGCGACGTAATTATCACAGTCGGCCGCGAGGGTGCTCTGGAGTTGATGGAGGGCATTCCCCTGTAGAAGTGATGCGAGATAGATGTTGTGTTGAGAGTGATATGTACAGATCTGTATTGAAGGGTATATTCTAGACATCCTAGACGATTTATGATAGATGATCAACAACGCCATGCTATGGTTTTGGATACAAGACAAACAAAAAGATAGAAAGACAAAATGAGACAAAACAAACAAAAGATCACTTCCTCTTCTTCTGCCCCTTCTTGGCCCCCGGCAGGTCGGACCCAAACTTGTTGGCACACTCCACGTCAAACGCCGGCTTGTTCTGCCGGAACAGCTGCATCGTCACCCGCGCGTCCTCGACACTCGAGTGCGCGCCCTGCTGGATCGTAATCCCCAGGATCTCCCGCGCAAGCACCCGTAGCGCCGGCTTCGGCCCGTGCCCGTACTGCTTGAACCCGCCAAACTTGGCCGTGTCGCGGATCAACCGCGGCGGGTGCGCCAGGTTCAGCACCGTCAGGTCGTGCTTGATGTCGTGGCCCACCAGGATCCGCGGCTCGTGCTTGCTGCCCGCGTCGCCCTTGAGCAGCCCCTCCACCAGCGTCCGCACCTCCTCAAACGGCCGCGCAAACCGCATGTGCCGCGACGCCACGCCGCTCACGTGTGTGCGCCAGTCCGTCACCTTGACGCCGGGCTTCGGCTTGACGTATGTGTCGTACACCTGCCGCCCGAAAAAGTCCACAATGCTGACGCGCGCCAGCACGTCGTCGTGCCCGCCGTCGCCTGCGCCCACCATCTCGCAGTCGAGCGAGATGTACTTGCCAATGGCCATGTCGGCCGTCAGGCCCGCGTTCTCGCGGTCGCCCTCTGACGACGACGTTCCCGTTCCTGCCGCAGCGGCACCAACCTTGACACGGCCGTTGCCGGCCCGGGGCACACCGGCCAGACCATAGGCCTGCGCTACATCCTCGGCCGAGATGTCGTGGTCCTCAGCCCACAGGGCAAGCGATGGTGTGATGCCCTTGGACAGCTTGTGGCCCTTTCCATTGTTTTCGTATGATGCCTCGTTTGATAGTTGTGATGACTGGGTAACGCCCATGTTTCTCTTATTTGGTGTTTTTGTCCTTGGTGTCGTCGTTTTTTTTGCAATCGGCTTCGCGCCGTTGACTCCAGCCGGCCGCTGCTTCTTTGCAGACGGACCTTGTGCGCCGTCCCCGAGTGGCCTCTTCTTGCCCGCTGCCGCCTTTGACTTGTCGACAGCCTTGTCTGCTGCTGCTTTTGCTGGCTTTGCTGATGGTGTTGAAGATTCCGCCTTGATCTGGGCCTGAAGCTTCTTCCAATTTGATGACAATCCGGCCATCTCTGAGTGTTTCCGTGGTAGTATTTATAAATTGAAAAGATACTATGAAAGTATCATGAGTTTGTTTGAACACGACTGTCCAAGTTGCGCCGTTGTGAAATGCCGTTGAACCCAATCTCATGAAATTTCGTTTTTCCATTTGCTATGGCGAGAATTAATGATTTATTTTGTCATTAAAATTAATCCCCTCAGCCGCTACTGCACCTGCCTAATTATACATGGATTACATAACGCGCCAATCCACTGTAACGGGTGCTAGCGCGTCACTGGATTCTCGAATCTGCCACCACAGCCTTGCCTGGAAATCTTGAACCTCGCCAAAAGATTGACTAAACTCACCTCCATCGAAAACGCCAATTTCGCATTTTCATCAACGCCACCCACGCGACGCTCGATTTTCATCAATTTTGATCGCTTCTCATCAAACCTACACCACAGGCACCATTCTGACACAAAAATAATGAAACCGGACGCTGCCGTCGGCTCGGGCGAGCCCCGCGAACGCGGCAAGGCGACGCCCGAGACGCTCAAAATTGGATGTATTGCCATGGTTCTCAAAGAGGGCACCGCACGCCGTGCCGAGATTCTCAGTATCCGCGACAAAAAGAGCGGTCGCCACTACTACTGCAACTTTGACAACTTCAACAAGCGTCTCGACGAGTGGGTGCCCGTGACGCGCATCGATTTCAGCCAAGATGTCGAGTGGCCCATCCCGGAAAAGGACAAGCCCAAGGACAACAAGAGCAAGAAGACCGCAGCGGCTGCACAGTCCAAAAAGGCGGCAATTGCAAAGAAAACGGCCCAGAAACGCCTCGGCAAGCGTGAACAGAGCGCCGCGACAGAAGCCGGCACACCGCATCCCTGGACAGAATTTGTCGACTCGCAAAACAAGGGCACACCCGGCGAGGATGGCACAGACAGCAAGGCCGACACTGGCACCGGGGCGACAACAACACCCGGCGCGTCTGGTGGTGCACCCGGTGAAGAGGCCGCTGCTGTGGCCGCAGCAAACGCTGAGGCGGCCGAGGACGGCGACACAAATGCGGCGATCCGGTCCAACACGGCCGGCAACCTGGCGACGGCCGAGGTGACCGACAAGAATTTTAGCCGCGTGGCCGAGGTCGAGAAGCTGCGCACAAGCGGCTCAATGACGCACAACCCAGCAGAGATCTCGCGAATCCGCAATATTGCCAAGGTGCAGTTTGGCAAGTATGACCTGTACCCGTGGTACTTTTCGCCATATCCCGAGGCGTTTAGCATGGAGGACGTCATCTACATCTGCGAGTTCTGTCTGGGCTACCACGGCGACCTCAAGTCGTACACGCGCCACCGCATCAAGTGCACGCTGCAACACCCGCCCGGCAACGAGATCTACCGCGACGGCGACGTGTCCTTCTTTGAGATTGACGGCCGGCGCCAGCGCACGTGGTGCCGCAACCTGTGTTTGCTGTCCAAGATGTTCCTGGATCACAAGACGCTATACTACGATGTCGACCCATTTTTGTTCTACGTCATGACGCAGCGCGACGAAAAGGGCATGCACCTAACGGGCTACTTTTCCAAGGAGAAGGAGAGCGCCGACAACTACAACGTCGCATGTATTATGACCCTGCCGCAGTTCCAGCGCCGTGGTTATGGTCGTCTTCTGATCCAGTTCTCGTACGAGCTGTCCAAGATCGAGGGCAAGCTGGGCTCGCCCGAGAAACCGCTGTCGGATCTGGGTCTGCTGGGCTACCGGCAGTACTGGACCGAGAGCATCATCAATCTGCTGTTTGAGTTCAATGAGCGCGGCGACAAGTGCAGTATCGAGGCAGTGGCGACGGCGCTGGCGATGACGACACAGGACGTGGAGCACACGCTGCAGGCGCTCAAGATGCAGGTGTACCACAAGGGCGAGCACAAGGTGGTGATCCCGACACGGCTGCTAGAGCAGCGCGAGGTGATCAAGAAGAAGAAGCGGCGGCTGATCATCCCGGAGCAGATCCAGTGGAAGCCGCCCGTGTTTACCGCCGCGTCGAGGACATGGGGCTGGTAGTTTTGTCTATTGGAGTGTAAAGCGTGCCACGATTATGTTTGTTTAGATAGGAAATTGACGATACCCAACACTTGAATCCGTGCCTCATCAATGTGCGTGCTCTTTGTAATGTTTATTGATTGCTATTTACTTTTGATATATTTACTTTAAAGTCTTCTTTTTTGTTTACTTGAAGGCGTTCATGTCACCTTCTGAGCCTTCGGGAACCTCGGGCTGCGGGTTGTCCCAGTCCTGGAACACGTCAGCGAGCCGCTTGACACCCTCCTCAAGCTTCGACTCGTCCTCCCACGCAAAGCAGAGCCGGATGTGCTCGTCGAACTGTGGCCCGCTCTCGTCGCCCTTAACCTTGAACAGCGGGCCCTCCGCAATCACGAGGTTCTCACGCAGCAGCGCACGCTTGGCCAGGGCAGCCGCACTGATGTCCGGCCGCCGCAGCTTGAGCCATAGAAAGTAGCCGCCGTACGTCTCTGCGGGGTCAGATGCTGTCTCAACGCCGCCGCACAGGATCTCGACGTGCTCGTGCAAGTGTGTCTCGACGGTGCGCGCCATTAGGTGGTGCCGCCACTGCAGCGCTGGGCGCACAACCTCGGACAAATGACGATCGAGTGCGCCCGTCCGCATCAGCGACGCAATCGCCGCCGAGCCGAACTGGCTGGGCGCGCCGCCGGACTTGGTGCTGCCCGTCTGGGCCAAGCCAAAGGCAAAGTCGGGCGTGGCCTCGACCCAGCCGGTGCGCATACCCGGCGCGACCATTTTGCTGAACGAGCCGTTGGAGATGGCATGGCCGAAGCGAATGGACTCTGTACTCTGGTTGGCACTCTCATCCCGTGGGAGCATCCGGTCGACATCAATCAGACGAGGCAGTGGCCGCGGCAGAGCCACAGAAGCCTGCTTGCTTGTGAGACCGCTGCTGCTAGAGCCTTGCCGGGGCACGTCCCATTGCAGAAAGTCGTAGACATCGTCGGCGATCAAAAGGGCGTCGTACTTGCGTGCCAGCCGGACCAGCTGCTCGCGCCGCTTGAGCGACATGGTGCGGCCCGACGGGTTGGACGACGCCGGCACGAGGTACACAATGTGGCGGTAGGCTTTCCGATCCGGTGCCAAGTTGGTCTTGTATGTGACCGTCGACGGCGGCGAGTTCAACTCGTGCTCACGGAAGCCGCGCTCAAGTGCCTCGACGTCGGTGCCCTCGTCGTCCTCGGGGACGGCCCGCAGACGGCCGGCGAAGCCCGAGTCCTCAAAAATGGGACACATCAGAAAGTAGCATGGCGCCGACACCCACACACTGGCCGTGTAGTCAGGGTCGGTAAAGGACTGCAGGATACAAGCGGCGTTCTGGCTGGCACCGCCGGTAATGCAGATGCGCTCCGGGTCGTTAGGCGTGCCGAAATCGGCAAAGGTGGAGCTCAGGTAGCTCGCGAGCTGCTCGCGCAGGGGCTGGAAGCCCGAGTCGGGGCCGTACTGCAGGCTGTCAACGACGACACTGGAGTCGGTCAGCACGTCGGCGGTGGCGGCCTTGAGCTGGTCGACGGGCAGCAGAGCCGGCGCGGGCCATCCGCGGAGGAGGTTGATGAGGGGCTTGGACGAGGACGATGAGGTCACGGGTGGGGCCGAGGCGGAAGCCTGCCGGGGCGGCTGCTGCGCAACAGGTGCCGTCATTGTCGGGGATTGAGAAATTCCTGGCGTGTTGTAGATGACAGTCATGGAGTTTCGTGGTGATTGAGATGGTCGTTGAAGCAGTGTCCAGTAGCTTGAAAGACGTCTGCGCCAAGCTATCGTGCTTGCTATCTGCTTTAGGCAAGAGCGGCCTCGCTGCCACGTGCATACAGCCTTGCGGCATCAACAACCTCACATCACGTCGATGCCATGCTGATACCAGTCTTTGAGTGTTGTTAATACTGTGTTAGCATAGTTTGATTTTTCCTGTACTTTATGCGACATGTAGCTATCTGCTGTTGTATGAATCGGCTGCAATTACGCCAATGGCCCTTTTTAGAAGCCTGCGTCGCAGCTTATTGTCTTTGTTCTCATTTGATGTTTGTCTATTAGAAATGCTTCACAATGATATGTTCTTTCAGTTCTGTCTTGCAATCATTCGAATGAGCATCGCAGTAATCTCGTTCACGGCGTGCTTCTATTTGTGAATGCGTGAGGCTGTTGTAGATCTAGATCCCGCTGTCGGAGCTGTCAGCCAAGGCGCCGTCTTTTTCCATTTCGTTTCTCTCTTTCTCTTTTTTTGCCTCGTGAAAATAGCCACTCATAACGGAGTTCCCTTCAGTGCTTTCTTCTGTACTGAACACTCTACTATTAGAGTTGCAGAACACGCATACAGCAAGCCGTTGACAGATCTGCAGCTCGAGTCTCGAGTACATGGTACAACGCCGTGGTTGCCAAACATGAACTCATGGCAATTTGCTCCTTTCGCATTTTACTCCGGCCTGATAAATACTTCAGTACCTACCTATGCCTATCTACCCGTCCTAAACAGTGTCGGTGAGCCCTGCCATGGCGTCTTCGTGCTGCGGCTCCAGCGTCACTACCGCTGTCAAACCAAGCTTAGCCTTGTTTCTCGATCTGAATATTTGCCTCGCATATGCAGCATCATGCATGCATATGGATATATCAATCACAGCATTTTGTGCTGCACATGCTGCCAACAGTAAATACCGCGAGCAAACATTGCAGACATCGCGAGCCGTGTCGTCGACTGATTACATAACAAAGCGCCCAAAACTACAGGACGCAGCAACGCTCCTTCCTCATCCATACTCGGCCAGCCTTCTCGTAGCTCAGAGTAAATAGCGCATCGGAGCCGACGCCGTTGTTATTCCTCATGGGTTTATCCTCTTCGTCTTCTGCCTGTATCGATTACACGATTGCATCTTTCTCTTGTAGATTCGCACTCGTCGTTTCTCTATTTTATTTGGTTTTTATACCTCTCTTCCTCGCTCTGCATTTTCCCGTTTCACCTCTCCTGCGGACTATTGTCCTCCGTTCTACTTTTTTCTTTCTTTCCTTCTTCTTTTACTTGTGTTTTCTCTTATTCTATTTGACTGCTTGCTATTTTCCTTGGTTTAAATTCCGAGTTTGTTTTCCTTGGATTTTTTGTCGTTTTCTCAATCCCTTGCTCCCAATTCGCTGTCTCTTAACGCGTGGTTGAGACGTCTCTCTTGGGCATCTACAAAGAGCAGGTGCGGTCTCAAATCGAATCGCCATCGCCATCGCACCTTCTCCTTCAATCTTCACTGATGACGCGCTGTCCCGCTTTACCGCTCCGATTAACAGGGCCCCTCTTCTCCTTGCTGCCCCATAATTTCTGCTCATATCGCCTACTATGACCTAATTATCACAGCTCTCGCGGCTCCTTCCTCCGTTGTTCAGGCCTTGTAGACCCGCTTTTGGAAGGCTCTTCTGCTGCTTCCACAGGCCCAGCAGGGCCAGCCCACTGTGGAATTGCGCCGTAGACCACTATCGCACACAAATGCGTTCGCGACCCGACCGGAGACCGCGAGTATATACGCAGTGCCCCTGTATCGTCTCCATTTGCCCTGTAATTACAGCGCTTTAGGCCCTGTGAATGGCTATTTGCCCTGCTCGCCGCCACCGGCATGGGTCGCTCTTTCCCTCTTTCTCCACCCATCTGCTAGACTGTGGACTCCACCTACACACCGTGGTTGCGCCGGCCGCACCTTCCCTAACAAGTCCCTAAGAGCTCTGCGCTTCATCCCAGCTGCGACTGCGATTGGCGATTGGCGACGACTGCTGTGGCCCTGCTCTTTCCAAATCAGTTGTATCTTACTCAGTATATGGTACTTTTCTACTGCCCCAATTCGGTGCAGCTCATTCGCCCTCGCCCTTCGTTCCTTCCCTGTGCATTTTTTTGTTTATTTGTTTTTCCTGCCTTCCTTCCACTTGCATTCTCGCGATATTTTCTGTGTGGCTTCATTTTCTTCCTTTTTGCTTCTTCCTCCCACCTCATCTTCTTTTACGCGCCACTCCATATCTCAACCCCCCTCACCCTCTGGGGCTCTTCCTTCTCTTATCTCTCCTGAGCTTCCCACTAACACGCTCTATTGCGATAGCGGCATTTTTGGGATTCCTTGCCGCCCCTCTAGTGACATCATTTCAGCCCTCAATTTTTCGCCAGAGCTTTCACGATAACACACCATTCTCGAAGTGCTGGTTTTCCATGGCTTCGTAAAGCTCCTGAAACCCTTCGAATCCTATCAATATCGCGACCATGACTGTTGCGGCAGCTTCTCGCGCCCGGCTCGCTCGGGCTGGAGCAGCTTTTGCTGTCTCTGGCAATAGCTCTTCCATCGCCCGTGCTGCTGCTCTGGGCGCCGTCCCTAGCCTCTCTTCAAGCAAACTGAGCGCAGCGTCTGCCTCAAAACCTATGAGCAGCTTCAATGCCGTTTTTGCGCGCTCATTCTCGACCCCGGCGTCCCGGCGTGCTCCCGCCAGCAAGCCCTCCTCGAGTTTCCCCGTGGGAACCACTGGAGCTCACCAGCCTCTTCCATCGCAGTTTTTCTTCTCAAAACGTCCCGGCACCATTGCTTCCAAGACTGGCCCTGTTTCTGCCGCAATCCGCAGCGTCTCGACACAATCCGACAAGCCTGAGGTCGCAGGTAGCTCATCCGAGCCTGCCGCCCCTCGCCCCCGCCGCGCCGTGTTCGCCTTTTTTTCCCGCGCCCTAGCCTGGATCGGCGGCTCGATCGTATTCATTGGCCTGGCTTTCATCGGCTTTTTCATTTACGATGCCACCACCTACAAGGAGGGTGCGGAGATGGAGGAGATTGCCGTCTCCAACCTGGCCCTGAACCCGCGTCGTGGTGGTCCCAAGAACCTGCCCATCTACGACGTCCAGATTGACGATGCCGACTGTGAGGAGCGTCTCCGCACCAAGGATAAGCCCAAGCTGGTCATTCTCGGTGGTGGCTGGGGCAGTGTTGCCGTGCTCAAGGAACTGAACCCCGACGACTACCACGTCACCGTCATCTCGCCTACCAACTACTTCCTGTTCACGCCCATGCTCCCGTCTGCCACTGTCGGTACTCTCGAACTCAAGTCTCTCGTCGAACCTATCCGCCGTATCATTAAGCGTGTCAACGGCCATTTTCTGCGTGCTCGTGCTGAGGATGTTGACTTCTCCTACAAGCTGGTCGAGGTTTCGCAGTGTGACCATACCGGCAAGGAAACCCGCTTCTACGTTCCCTATGACAAGCTTGTTGTCTCTGTCGGCTCTGTGACCAACCCCCACGGTGTCAAGGGTCTTGAGAACTGCTGCTTCCTCAAGGATATCCATGATGCCCGCAAGATCCGCAACATGGTCATCCAGAACCTCGAGCTGGCCTGTCTGCCCACCACTCCCGATGTCGAGCGTCGCCGTCTGCTCTCTTTCGTCGTCAGCGGCGGTGGCCCTACCGGTGTCGAGTTTGCCGCTGAGCTGTACGACATGCTCAACGAGGATCTGTCCAAGCACTACCCCCGTCTTCTCCGTAACGAAATCTCTGTTCACCTGGTTCAGAGCCGCAGCCACATTCTCAACACCTACGACGAGACCGTCTCCAAGTACGCCGAGGAGCGCTTCGCTCGCGATCAGGTCGATGTCCTGACAAACTCTCGCGTCAACGAGGTGCGCCCTGACCGCATCATCTTCACCCAGATGTGCGACGGCAAGCCTGTCACCAAGGAGCTCCCCATGGGCCTGTGCCTGTGGTCCACTGGTGTGTCCCAGCCCGAGTTTTGCCAGCGCCTGGCCGCCAAGCTGGGTGCATCGCAGACCAATCGCCACGCCCTCGAAACCGATACTCACTTGAGACTCAACGGCGCCCCTATGGGCGATGTTTACGCGATCGGTGACTGCAGTACTGTCCAGAACAACGTGGCCGACCACATTGTCGGCTTTGTGCGCAACCTTGCCTGGAAGCACGGCAAGGACCCCGAGACGCTCGAGATCCACTTTGCCGACTGGCGCCGCATTGCTGCTGAGGTCAAGAAGAAGTTCCCCCAGGCTGTTGCTCACTTGAGACGCCTCGACAAGCTGTTCCACGAGTTCGATAAGGACCACTCGGGCACACTCGACTTTGGCGAGCTGCGCGAGCTGCTGAAGCAGATCGATAGCAAGCTGACCAGCTTGCCCGCGACTGCCCAACGTGCCCACCAGCAGGGCCAGTACCTGGGCCGCAAGCTCAACAAGATGGCACGGGCCGCTGCTGGCCTGCACGCCAACGACATCCAAGACGGCGACCTGGATGCGGCCATTTACAAGGCGTTTGAGTACCACCACCTGGGCAGTCTGGCCTACATTGGCAACTCTGCCGTGTTTGAGCTGGGCAGCTACAGCGTGTCTGGTGGTCTGTGGGCCGTCTACGCATGGCGGAGTGTGTACTTTGCACAGAGCGTGAGCATGCGGACGAGAATTCTGCTTATGATGGACTGGTTCAAGCGTGGTCTGTTTGGTAGAGGTAAGCTTTCTTCCTGAAGATTATTATGTTTGACGATTACTAACTTTTCTACAGATCTGGTCAGTTACTAGAGGCGTTTTTGTTTAACTTGGGATTCAGCTTTGTTACAGTTTTGGGTCTGATCTACTTTTGATTATCTTGACATTTTTGTTTACGTTTTTATATATCTGGTTCATTCTTGGATTCTCGGATTCTTTGACTCTATGGATCTTCTTTCTTTTGTCATCATTTTTGCATAGTCTTTTCCATTTACATCAAAGACATATATCTAGACCTTGTCGATATAGGATTCTTGACATTCTTCTTTCGAACTTTTGTTTTGCAACTGCGTTTGAGCATGGAGGCATGTATGAAGTGAAGATCGATATTGCTACATTTTATGAAATCGCTACCGCTGCCGCCCTCTACGTATGGGTGTATGCAGCAAATCCACGGACATTCTGCCGTAAACGCCTTATCGGAAAGAAAAAAAAAAGCGAACGCCCCCTGATCTCGTTACCTGGCGTCAAGAGAGTAAAACAACAAAAAAGAATCGGCAAGATAAAACAGGAAAAACTTGGATCAGACTAGAAAGAGAACCATGGAGGCGCAATATTCGACTGGGGGATATTGGCGAACAGCTCGGCGGACTGGTCCATTGACCAGTTCGGCATGCCAAAGTTTGGATCCAGGTCGCCCGCGTCAAAGGCATTGTCAGACTCGGGTGTGACCATGTGCGCGGTTGATGCGGAGTCCGAGGTCGTCATGGAGTCTGGGGCGTCTATCGATGACGGCAGAGAGTATTGCGCGTCATAGCTGTCTTGCGGCTGGATTGTCTCCGAGCCTGCACACATACCGAGGGATTGGAATATTCTGTCGACTTCTTCAGCAACTGTGACTGGCAGACGCCCCGTACCGGATCCGGTTTCGGCCACCATCTCCATGATGCAGCTGTTTCCGGAAGAATATGAAGAAGAAGCAGCAGCGTATTGCTGTCTTTGCATCTCGGCGGCAGCACGTTTGAGGCCGCATTCTGACTTGGCCATTGTTGTGCCCTCGCTGATCCACACCATGGGCGACACATCGAGCTTTGCCAGCTCGTGCGAGTTGATGTTGACCATCTTCTTGGGTGCGTCGCCAGGCTGTGTCTGGACGCGTCGATTGTACCAGTTGAGACTGATCTCGAAAATGTGCTTGAGCTGCCAGAATAGGTCATGCTTGTCCTCCTGGATCGGGCCACCACAGTCCGTACCCTGCAGAGCGACAAGGGAGGCCATTTTCTGTTCGGAAATGGCGAGGTAGCGCGCAACGTCTGCTGCCACGAGCAAACTGGCACGCCCCGGTGCAAGGTCGCTGTTTTCAAAGTTCTTGGTATCGAAGCCGAGAGCGGCACGCGAAAGGACAAGGATGGCGTCAATGTGGCGGCTGATCTCAATGATAGTGACGCGGCGGGCTTCTTCGAGAGGCAGATCGATATAGCAGTTGATGTAGCCCTGTGCCGCCGAGATGCACTTCATGAGGAGTGCAAGGCGAGTGGACGACCCGCACCAATTACAGCAGTTGGCATTGGGGGACGCTTCGAGCAGTGCTTTGTGCTCTGGCGGCATACGCAAGCCAACCTCATAGATGACCACGGGAAGGTACATCATTGCACACCGCAGGGCGGCTAGATTGTTAGTTGGAGGTCAACTTCAGTCAAAAAAAGGTACTCACCATTACTCCATGACTGTGGTGGAATAGCTAGCCGCAGCTGCTCGTATTGCCGCTCAAAGTCCTTTACCATGGTCTCAATGTATGCCGCATCGAGGCTGATGCCGCCTTGGTCTAGGTTTCCAAAGGCACGGTCCACATCTTCAGCCAGCTTTCGTATCTGGACGTGGTATGGGAGCAAGTAAATATCAGAGGAGCGGTCCTGTGCATTGGCCAGAAACTGGCATGCTTGGTCCATTTGACGGTCGTACTTGAAGTGCGTCGGTTTACGGTGAGCGGTGGCAATGCTCGCCGACAGGCAGTAGGCACCGAGGAACGTGCGAGCGCGCTCGACCTCGTGTGCCATCTGCTCTGTGGGTGTGCGGTTGGCGCGTTCCTTTGCGCGCTGGTTCATGGAATGCTGGGTGGGTGATATCAAGCCCAGAAGAGACGGTCCTGCGGCGTTTGGCAGGTTAATTTCGACAGCCATTGTGACGGCGATCTGGGAGAGTTGATACAGCTGGCTGCTATATGGTTTGAAATACTGATGGTGCCTGAGATGTTAGCATGGATATTGGAAGACGAGACGGAAGACGAAACGTACCAGATGCAAAAGATGAGGATACTCTGAAGCAGATCAAGACTGTTCTTTGATTCGACAATCATGGCCTGTGCAAGGGTTTTGCGGTACTCGAGAGCGAGTCGGATCTGAAGGGCCGTGTCGGCAGCAGTGGCGAGAATGGCCAGCAAGGAGTGCGGCCGTTCGCGTCTCATGTATCCCAGCGTGGTATATGAAGGCAGCGATACAAAGGGAAACTGCTTTTCTGACGACTGCGTGAACTCGGCCAGCAAGTGTGATGCCAGGTCCTCCCGAATGAGACCGCGGTCGATGACATCTCCTGTGGGTGCTATCAATGTATGGCCACCGGCCGAAGCGGGGGCCAGGGCTGTCGGGCGGCTGCTGAGCTCGGTAGGCATTGTGGGCATTGTGGGCATATCGCTAAAGTCAAAGTTGATGCCGACGGGGGCGGGAAAAGCCATATTTGGCATGCCCAGCGGATCTGATGTCATGTTGAAGCAGTTTTGTGACCGTGCGGCGGCTTCAATGGCCGACGCAGTCGGGTTTGCTGTCGCTTCGGATGCAGTTGCGGGCGTTCCAGCAGCCGCTTCTTTCCGGGCCGAGATCAGGGCGATGAGCCCGTCCAGTTTCTCCTCTACATCCTTGACTCTCGTCCGTCTATTTATTATGATCAATACATGGTTCGTTTCGAGATGTTGCACGGGGCGGGCACTTACGCCGAGTATTTGAGCTTCTTGGGCCGAGCGAGGGCATTCTCAAACACACACTCGATGCCATGATTGGCACATCTAGCAGGTCAATAACGGTGGTCAGTCTAGTCGGAAACTTATTGTATCTACCTCTTGCAGCATCGTGCTTTGGAAGTGTCTGATGGTTCGACGATGCAACGTGCCTTGACATTTCTGCAAGACTCGCAAGACCGCCGAAGGGTTGTCGTTCTCTGCCGGGCTGCCGGATCTTGGGCCACGGCCGCGCCTTCAGCAGCTTTTGTGTTCATTTTGTTTGTATTTCCAGGTATAATTCCTTTCCGGAATCAAAGTTGTATTGTTCGCGATTCTGCTCCGAGCCTTCCTCGATGGCTGCCGAGATGACCCACGGCGTTGCTATGTGACGACTAAACGGCGAGCATTGCCTGCCGGAGATCTCTCATTCAATCCGTATCATGTGGATGATGTCCGAGTAAACAATGGCAAAATATCGACGACTTATTCGACTATTGGAAAGATGACAGATGTGATGACGATGGGTTGCAGAAGGAAGCCTGGCGGCGACGACGTGCATTCAGGCAGGTTCAATTGCACACATGGCTTGGACGCGCATGCAGCTCGGCAACCTTTCGGACATTACTCAAGTAGAAGAAGCTGGGCTACAGAGGAAAGAGTACATATCAGCCTTGCTACTGTCCGGGCGAATCTCGCGCGCGCGGTGCCTGCGAGTTGCGCCGGACCGTCTATGTTGCTCCGAAATTCCGGAAAGTGGGGTATTTTACAAGGGACTGTCTGCTTATTGGTGCAGCAGTGACATGCTTCTTTGTGCTGACAGGCGAACTCATGTTCTTTCCTATTTTTCTTTTCTTTTAGTTTTATTTCTCTTTTACCCCAATAAACGCGTTTATCTAATCAAGCCCAAGATCATCTAATCTAGACGCCGCGGCGTTGCATCATAATATCAAAAGAGGAAGGCACGGTCGATTCACACAAGGCTAGGAAGGTGCGGTAGGCATCACACTACTCGTCTTCTTGCATCGGCTTACATAACAATTGATCAGTAGAAGATATATTGATTAGAATTCGTCAAGACTCTCATAAGTCGTATTCTGCTAGTCCAAGAACACTGAAGATTGAAGGAAGAAACTTTTATAACCCAGATTGCTGATATATGATGCGATTCCCAAGAGAAAAGAAGATGCCAGAACGCCATTGCAAGAAGATGAAAAGAAGACGACAAGACAACAAGACATTGAAAGAGAAGACATCTAGAACAGCTGGAAGTCCTTGTGTGCCCACTTCTCGGTGATCTTGACCTTGGGCTGCTTGCGGAACGGACGCTTCTTGCGCACCTCCATCTTGCCGCGCACCACCATGCTGCGGTAGCGGTCCGACAGCAGGTTGCCCTCGGGCTTGAGCAGCCGCAGAGAGCCCTGCAGCTCGTCCGGCAGCACCAGCTCCAGATCCCGCTCGGGCAGGTGGAACTTGCCCAGCTGCTTGCGGCGCAGAACGTTGTCGTCGCCCTCCTCGTCGTCGCTCTCGCCAGACGAGCTCTCGGCCGCGGCCAGGGCCAGTGCCTGCTCGTGCTTGAACTTGTCCTCGGCCAGCAGCTTCTCCAAGTGCTTGGCCTGCTCCTTCTTGTGCTCGGCAATGGCGTCGTGCCGCTTCTTGGCCTCGGCCTCCTTGCGGCGGTTGATTCTGTTGCGCTGTGCGGGCGTCTTGCGCTTGGGGCGCTTGGCCGTCGTGACCTCGTCGTTCTCAACACCGCTCTGGAAGCCCTCCCAGGCAGAGTCCTCCTCCCACTCCGACAGCAGCTCGCGCTCGGCGGCGGCATCGGCCTCGGCGGCCGACCGGGCGACGCCCTCCATGCGGACACGCTCAGCCTCCTCGTCGGCCAGACGCTTGCGCTCGGCCTCGACGGCCTTGGCGCCCTCCTGGGTCAACCGGGCCTCGTATGCCTCAAACGACGGGTTATAGCTCATGTCGGCCTTGGGCTTGGCCAGTGCGGGGATGGGCTTGCCGTTGGCGGCCAGCGAGATGGGGGCGTGTGCCATTGTGACGGGGGCCTTGACGGCGGCGGGTTTCGGCAGGAACGAGAAGCTGCGCTCCTTGTTGGCCAGGACAGTGACCTTGTCGGACTCGGTCACGGCCCACGGGTCGAAAGTGGCCTCGCCAACCTCAATGGTCGAATCGTGGTGGCCGTCAGCCATCTGTCTCAGGCGCACCAGCTCCGCGTGGGAGACGTAGTCCTTGCGCACACGCTTCTTCTCGATAACACCATCGGTCGTCTTGCCATCGCCTTTCCGTTTCCGTGCAGACACGGCAGGGACGGCCGAGCGCTGTGCGAGGATCTCGTCGGCCTTGAGACCCTTTGTGAACTTCTTCGAAAGCTTCTTGGCAACCTCGAGGTCGCCGGTATCTTCAACCAGGAAAAGCTGGTCGGACTCCTGCTCCTTCACCAGGCCACTGGACAGTCAGTTTTTGCGTCTTTAGAAAAATTCCAGTAGTCGTCGGCAATTCGAGACACCCGAGATATTCAAACCTACCCTTTGATGATCTGGTCGTTGCGCTCCTCCAGACCCTGCTCGACCTCGGAAACGTCGACATTCTTTCTCCAGGCCTTTCTGCCCTTTCTTGACGGCTGCTTGTGCTGTGCAGGCCCGACTGTCGAGCCTGACTTGGCTCCGATAACAGGCATTGTGATGGTAGTCAATGGGTTTCGGATGTGTCGACTGTTTGCGGTGGTGATATGTGTAGAACAGGCCGTGGCGGAATGGAGACTGTCTCGAGATTTGGATTTGGCTTGGTTTGGATTTTTTTTCTGCCATAGTGTGGGGCGCTCTTATCGGTATCTTATCGCGTGCTATCGCATTAAGTGGTCTCTTTATCTGCACGTGATCATCCGCCACCGCCAAAGTGCGAATCTGCTTTCTCCTCTGCTTGCGGCCAGGCCGGCCATCCCTTGTTGGTGTCAATAGGACAAGATACAGTGCTCCATGAAAGCCCCATCCGACTCACCCCCCTGCCTGCGCATTATGCAGGAATAACCCTGTAGACGAAATGAGCGTCACTGGTAGTTTTAGTAATATACTAGCGGATTAAACAGCTTCGTCACTAAAAACACTATATGACAGCGCAATAACGGCTGCCTCCTGCTCAACAGTGATCAAGCAAGAGCACTCGATCGCTCCTGCCTCTGGCCCTCTGAACGATCACTACCGTTCTCGCATTCGCTCCTTCCCGACTTCTTTTTAGCTTCGACTCTAACTCTATTTCGCCTTCATCGCTGCTATTGCTATTATTAGTGAACAGTGCTGCTAATTAGCTAATTACTGCTCTGGCCAGTGCCATCTGGCTCCTGCCTCTTCCAACTGCGCTCCTCTTTAGTACTGGCCCGTCTCCACCCACAGCCTGCCTGGAATCAAAAGGGGCCGCCCCTCGTGCGCAAACAACGTCCACTGTCCGCTGTCCACTGTTCTGTACGGAGTAGTGTTCTGTTCTCAGCATACACCACACCGACATCGACTCTCCAGCCTCTGAACCTCTGACCTGCAGCACTACGATCCCAAAGGCACCTATTCGACGTGCCATTACCTGCTTACACACTTCCGCCAGCTTCTCCCCGACATCTCCTCGATCTATCCGCAACCATGGCGCAGACCGGTGCCGGCGCGTCGTACAACAACCCGCTGAAGAAGTTCAAGTACGGCATTGACGGGGACGGTGGCAGGCTGGATGCTGAGCGATTGGGCATTTTGCTAACATGGTGTCAACTTACAGGCTGGTCTTCTTGGGCGAGCAGAGTGGTACGTGCAGCTCCTGTGTGCAGTAGGCTGCCACGTGTGCTGTCCGACAGGCGGCGGCGGCGGCAGCAGCATGAGAAGATGGCGAGACGAGAGAGACAACAGCTAACCAGCTCAGTTGGAAAGACATCCTTGATCACCCGCTTCATGTACGATTCGTTCGACAACATGTACCAGGCTACTATCGGCATCGACTTTTTGTCCAAGGCAAGCAGCATCAGCACCCCCGACCGTGGCCGATCACCGGAACAAATGGATCCGACACGGCAAACAGACAAACAGGGCATCGACTAACACAGGCAGACAATGTACCTGGAGGACCGGACAGTGCGGTTACAACTGTGGGATACTGCCGGCCAGGAGCGGTTCCGGAGTCTGATCCCGTCCTACATCCGGGACTCGAGCGTGGCTGTGGTCGTCTACGACATCTCGAGTAGGTCTCTCCTATGATTCGGTTGCGAGAATCCACTAACAAACAGACGCAAAATCCTTCCAGAACACGCGCAAGTGGATTGACGACGTCCGTGCCGAGCGCGGAGACGACGTTATCATCGTGCTCGTGGGCAACAAGACGGATTTGAACGACAAGCGCGAGGTCACGACACAGCAGGGCGAGGAGGAGGCCAAGCGCAATAACCTCATGTTTGTCGAGACGAGTGCCAAGCTGGGCCACAACGTGAAGCAGCTGTTCCGGAGAATAGCCCAGGCGCTGCCGGGCATGGAGGGTGCCGACAGTGCCGCCCAGGCATCAAGCCAGAGTGAGTAATGCTATGCCATCCGGCAATGCTGGCAAATATTCAATCATACTAACAGCCTAGTGATCGACGTCCGGACGAGCACCACGCCTGCCAACCAGGAGGGCTGCGCATGCTAAATGCCAGTATCTGTCAACCTCCACGGAAAAAAAAAGGGTCAGAACCGGCACTCACCTACTACCACGACTATCACGACAGCCGCCCTTCTGCCACTCCCGTTGGCGTCATGCATCAAGCATTGTATAAATTAGAATAACCAACGGGCCACGATCGACGAGATGCTATCATCTTTACCCCCTCTCAAACCACTCATACCTCACAAAAACCTCGAAACCCCAAAACCTCTAAACCTCACAAATTCGTCAGCACTTATTTTTCTCTTCATTTCCTTTTGGTAGCATATATATAATGAGATACATATTGTAATACTCTTTGAGCTGTGCAGTTTTTAGCTGTGAACATTTTTGATTCTTTTGTCTATCATTATATATCGTCTCATACAACAAATCCAATGTCTATATCTAAGCGCTGCGGACCTGGACAGTGCCGTCAGCCATGCCAAAGTAGGCAGCCACGGGCTTTTGTGCGCCGCCACGGCCCTCCTGTGCCTCGAATCCGTTGAAGCCAGCAAACAGGCCGGTCTCGACAATACCAGGGATCTTGATCAAACGATCGGCAAGGCCATCAACAGACCAGACACCGTCCTTGCCATCAACACTGGCCTCGCTGGTCAGCTGCAGCGGCGCAAAGGGGGCGTCGATGAGCCACATGCTGTTGTCGGTGACGACAGGGCCAGCCTTGGCCGGTGTGCCCTGGCGCAGGCGGGGGTTAATGGAGCCGAGCAGGGTGAGCTCGCTCAGCACGCGCTTGGCGGCGAGCGGCAGAACCTCGATCGGGATGCCCTGCTTCCAGCTGGTGCCGAGGCGCGGCGACAGCTTGCGGTAGTCGGCAACGCAGACAAACTTCTTGGCAGCCGTGGCCACAATCTTCTCCTGGAAGAGACAGGCGCCGCCGCCCTTGATCAGGTTGAGGTTCTCGTCGACCTCGTCGGCGCCGTCGAAGCAGACATCCAGGCGGGTGTTGATGGGCAGCTGCGAGATGGTGGCCAGGCGCAGGCTAGCGTCCTCAATGAGGCCGCGGGACTGGTCGCCGGTCGGGTAGAAGGTCATGGGGCCGGTGACATCGGGACCGAGGGCAGCAATGGCGTCGACAACGTAGACGACGGTAGAGCCGGAGCCGATGCCGATGTGGCGGAAGCCGGCGTCGAGGTGCTCCTTGACAGCCTGATAGGCGGCGGCCTTTTTGGACTGCTCAATGAGAGCGGCCTGCTCGGCGGGCGAGAGCGTGGATGCGGCGGTGCTCATTTTGGCGCTGGATACGGGGAATTGGTGGGGGAGGTGTGACGTAGGCGGGATGCGGCTGCGGACGTGCAGGATCTTATTCTGGGGAAGGTGCGACGAACAACGGCGTCCTTCTAGATTTGGCAGGCTGACGGGTTAATAGCTGATATAAGCAATATTGCTATAAAGTCAAACTCCAGAATTCAACATGCAAAGACTAATACAAACAAAACAAAACATCACAACTAGCAAAAGACAAAAAGACAAAATACTACTCACCACGTGGAACGAGACTGAGTGATCGGAAAAGAGGGTCTTGAATATGCCGCACTACGACGTGAAAGCGTGCTGGGACTGGAGGTGACAAGACGGACGAATTTCCGGCTCATGGTAGATGAAGAGAAAAGAGCAGAGAGGGGAGCAGTTTATATTAATAACGTAACGGCCGCGATCAAAGGGACCACGAGAGAATCGTCATACACTTCCTCCGCCCGAGTGGCCCTACTTTTCCGAATCGGAGTGGTGATGGGAGGTACAAAGTGGATGTACCTTTGGGCCATGATGAGTCAGCCTCGTCACAAAAACGGGTCCCTGCAAAAGCAAGTCCTAATTTCACTGTAGCGAGTACGCGGGCGGTACGGGTTTCGTCGCATAAACACCCGCTAATTAAAAGTAGGCCACTGGTTTTTCCGTTTTCCGACGCGCTGTGGCTAGTCCCTAATCGATACGCAGATACAGTCCCGACGCCAAACAACCCCTGGTCGCTTCGGACCGTGCGGATGTGAAAGTCACGACAAAAGCACGACAAATTTCGGGCAGCTGGACAAAGCCCAAAGCACGACCATCTACACTTCACCACGCACCCTTTTGCAGTCGGCCAGCGCTTTTGTTTGTTGTTTTGCTGTTTTTGCTGGTCTTCGTCCTTCCTATCTATATCCAATACGCCACAACGCCCACAACCACCAACGATGAGGGTTCTGCACATTTTGCACAGCCTGCGGCCCCGGCTGCCACGGGCAAAGGTAAGCAGCGGCACAGCTACGGCCAGCCACAGCTGAGCAGCTGAGGACAAACAGCATGTCACTCTACATGTACTAACAGCGCAGACGTTCCTCGGCTTCATCCCCCTCCAGATGGGCACCGAACTCATCTCGGGCGTCCTCTTTTTCAACAAACTCACCGGCGCTTACGGCCTGCTGGCCATCCTGACGGGCTTCTCGCTGTCCCTGCTCCAGCTCTCGGCCTACGTCTACAATTTCGGCATTCTTGTTCTCCTCGCCATCTGCATCCCACACATTCGCCGTGAGACGCCTCTGCCGAACCTCGCCCTCGCGTGGGCCTACACCATCGACACCGTCATCAACGCCGCGTACACGGCCTCGTTTGCTATCAGCTGGTACCTCTCGCTCACTGCCGCTGCCAGTACTTCGTCAACTCCCGCATCATCCGCCGTCCCGGCTGCGGCGTCCAGCTCTGTTGCGGCTGCAGTCGTTGCCGCCTCGAATGTGGCGTCTCTACGGTTCCGCGACGACGCAGACAGCGAGGCAACTCTGGCCGAGGGCGGCAGCCCGGTGGCACAGAGCCCAAGCAGCTCGTCTTCCGTGTCGACGGCTGGCGCTGGCTGGATGAGCGTGCACGAAGCTACTGCCAGCCTGACCCTCATCGCCATTGTCACCCTGGTGCGCTTCTACTTCTGCCTTGTCGTCATTAGCCATACGCGGCAGGCCCTGCAGCGGTACGGCGACCATGTCGTGGAGTCGGCCACGGCGGCCGACGCCAACATTGACGACGACGACGACGACTACAACAACAACGGCGGCGAGGGCAGCCAGACGGGCATGAGCGCGGACGGCCGCGACATTAGCGACGAGGAGGCCGGTCTCAAGTCGTCGGGTCAGCGCTCCGCACGGCGCCATCACCGCCGCCAGCGGCTGCAGCCCCCGACGTACCCGCCGCACCACCCCGCACAGCAGCGCGCCAGCACGGTGAACCTGACCAGCGCCAGCAGTAGCAATCCGTTTGCTGCCGGCTCACCCGCGGGCGAGGGCTGGAAGGGCAAGCTTGGGCGCACGCTCCTGGGCCTGGGCGGTCCGAGCTTTTGGCTCGGCCGTGTCAAGGACGACGACTGGACACGGGATGTTAACTCTCGGTTCCGGTCATAGTCTTTTGTGACGTTGTTTTGATTTTACTCGCCATGATACAGCATCACGATATCATGTTTCACGTCATCGGATCACTGCCTACAGAGTAGGCTTGCTTTCTTGCATTTCTGCATTCTACATTTGTTGCATTTTGTTTACACCCTACACCATGTCTTGTCTTGTTGGCTATTGTACACATATCTTTGGTGTCCTGTTGTTTTTATCTTGTCCTCTTATCTTGTTCTATTTCCTTATTTCCCCTACCTGTTCAGCATCATCATGTTACTCTCGCTGGCCACGGGAGCAAAGCGACGGCGTTTTCTTTTAGATGGGTCTGGGCATTTTTACGGTGCATACACTACGGCGGATATTCGCTTTAATAATAATACTCGTTTTTGTCTGTCTATCTTTTGTGTCTTTTTGTGTTGTACTCTAGCATATCGTCTTGATAAACGTTCTCTAGCATATGGTTTTGATACACGGCTCATACAGGTTCAGTGTCATTGGACACACGCCACTTGGTTGGTCTGGTGCTAGGTCTCTGCTCGCTTATGCTGATCACGGCATGCGGCTTTACGGCTTTGCGGCTTTTGCTGGTGTTTGCGGTGTTGCTGGAAGTATGTGCTACGGGATATCAAACACCGCATGATTACAGTCGCATATCGGGCTATGGCCGGCCCATCATGTGTCATGCCGGCTCATATATGGTGTTATCGGTGTTATATATCGCCACGTTTAGTTTTAGTTTTTTTTTCTGTTTGTTTTCTTATATATCAGCCGTGTAAACTGTTTTGTTTTGTTCTGATCTCAGGAAAGCAAAGAATTAATGTGTTCTTTATAAAAACGATATAATAAAGCAGAGACAAAACAATTATTTTAAAAAACTTTTAAGAAATTGTCTGACCATACTTGATTATCTAAATATTTAATAAAGGGGATTCTCTTGCTATCACAGCCAGTAGCAATTTCAATCATCAACTGGCGGTAGAATGTCAAAATGAAGGCATTTCCAGCACGTTACAAGGACATGAAAAGCACAAACCACAACCAGTGCAACCGCATTAAGCCAAGAGACGAAACAGTATGTCACACATACGACACAGTATATGAAATAAATTAAATGAAAAGTGACTTTATCAACGAAATCGTCAAGCGTGCATGGAAGCTGTCATCATTGCCGTGCTCTGAAAATCTAGGGAGGAGCTCATGGAAGATGTAGATGTTAGGTCTGTGCACGCCGGATGAGCAGATGGATTGACAATTGAACATCGCCTCCACACTCTTGTGTAAAGGTCTTGTGCAACCTGATCTCTTTACTTCATTGCTCCTTGTCTCACCTCCCATTTTACACTGGCTTGCGCCGTTTCCGGCATCATGAATGATGACTAATCAGATCTGATTAGAGATGGTGAGAACGGCTCGAATAGCCTTAACGAGACGGCTGCTGATGATTTCGCCATAACACACTCGCTATCAGTATGTCCTCACGCTGCTGTCTGCACACAGACTTGCCTTGAATCTGGGGACGCCGGCATTCGCAAACTCGGGATTTACTCTTCATTAGGCGTGTGCAGTGACTTACGCTTATTATCCCAGTTGGGAGCATTAAAGCGGATACTGAACTGAACGAACCAATAATGTGCTCGGGATTTGATGCTCTGTCCCAACTCTTTCGTACGACACAACTATGCTCCGTAGAACTTTTGCTAGCGCTGTCAATCAAAAGCCAATGTACAAGTATGCTTTTGGACTCAGCATTGTCACTTGATCCCCAGACCGGGCTTTAGCAAGAGCCTCGACCTGCGCTCTTGCTCATACGGGACAAACCATACCGGGTATTGTTTCCTATTCCTCGTCGCAATGTGCTCCTTCCCCTGTAGAACGCCGTCCAACAGCCAAATACAGAAGGGACTGTCCATCGCTCCTCACTCGCGGTACTTGAACTAGACCTGACCCATATTAGACCCCAGCGCTCTTGCCTTGCGACAGCTCCACTTAAAAGCACGCAATCACATCATCTACACAATCTGTATGCCCGATGGCCGATGGGCCGCCCTCCGCCGCCCAAAAACTGGGGAGAAGAAAAGTCGTCATGAAAGCTCAGCATACTGAGAATGGCATCACCTGCTGCTGGATGGAGTCCTCGGCCTCTGCACACTTGCTAATAGCTATTCTTTTGCTCTCACTGGACCATCACTGGCCTGCTAAGAACTGGAGAATAGCGACAGCCGTCCCGGTCGTACCTTCCGTGCTATTATGCTCCTCTGTGAATCTCAAAGTGTCAAAATAGATAGCGCAGGCAAGAGCGACCGACGGCTATCCATCTGACCATATGAAATCGAGCAATTAAATCTTAGTCTATTCGCCAGTTGCCCGGGGTGCATGCCATATGCCAATTGTGTTAGCGGCACCGGGATAGTGTAGTGCACTTTTTTTTTTGTTCGTCGTTCGTGCCTGCCGTTTTGGCCTTTTGCTTTTTATTGCTTCCCTTTTTTCCCCTTCCTTCCTCTCTTGGATTTCTTCTCTTCTCTCCACATCATCTTTGCATCCCCCGATTGCAATCCCATCACACAGTCGTTGTCGTCACCCCGGGTCGAAGAGATACAGACACTCTGCGCCCACGATGGCTTCGTCACATCCAGTCACCACCGCTGGAGAGGCAGGTATGTCGCAACCAAAATATACACAAAATACACAGCAACACTCAGCCGCACACTCTACACTCGCTCCTTCCTTGACTTGGACCTCGGTGCTGGTGAACTTCTTCTTTCGGAAGGTGCAATGGTCGCATGCGCCTTCCTCACAACTCCCATGCGCAAAAGTTCCTTCCCGATCGGACTTTTGAGACGTCAATTGCACCCGCCCAACTGCGGAAAGAACCAACGGCAGACGTCAACTCAATTACCGGATGAGGAAGTTCAGCTGCATCGAGGCTGAGGCACATCCCCAACACACACTCGGCTTCATTCTAGCCTTCACTATTGATCACCACTACATCACATTGTGAGATCAAGCCCGTTTACTAATCAATAACAGTTGCGCGCATTGCGTACCTCGCCAGCGACGTTGTCGTCTCCGTCCAGCCGTCGCTTGCGACTGAATCCGAATTCTCTGCACACCTCAAGAGCCTGGTCAAGGCAAAGACCCAGAGCCTTGTCGCCAGCTCCGAGAGCAGCATCCCCGAGGTATGTTCTCATCGCACGCACTCATTCGGCGGTGAGCGTTCCTAACCTTTCTTTCTCTGCAGATCCAGGCTGTTCGCCACAATGCCGACCCATTGCTGTCGGTCTTCGCACCTATCCGTGCCGGCCGCCTGACCTCCGTGACCACCAGCTCTGTCATCCTGCTTGCTTCGGTTGCCCGCCTCTACAAGCTCGCCAACTACCCCGTGGTCCTCCACGTCGCTCTCCACCCCGACAACACCCCCGACTACTCTGCCATCACCGCCATTCGCAATGCTGGCTGGTCGTTCCTCCAGTCCGGCTCCCTCCAGGAGTCCCAGGATATGGCCCTGACTGCTCACGCCCTGGCCATCCGCTCTGGCAAGGGTGTCGTCCACTTCTTCAACCCTGCTGCCCTCGCCAAGGACGAGCCCATCGCCCAGGAGGACCTCAGTGTTGTCCAGAGCGTCCTGGACATCGACAGCGTCCGCCGCTTCCAGTCTGCTCCCGATTCTTCCAGCCAGGGCGTCTACGCCGACGATGGCCGTGTCGCCACTGTCGCCGAGTCTGTTGAGGCCGTCGCCCCTGCTGCTGGTGCCACCCCTGCTGCCGCCAACCTCGACCTCGCCGCCGACGTTGCCGCCTCATCTCGCGCCTCCGAGAAGTCCAGCCAGGAGAGCACCACCAGCTCATTAACCGCCACATCGCCTGCCACCACCATCGAGCCCAGCGTCCCTGTCGTCACCTCCGAGGAGATCTACAAGTACGCCTCGGCCATCTGGAGCCAGATCGAGTCCGCCACTGGCCGCAAGTACAGCGCCTTTGAGTGGACCGGTCCCTCCGATGCTGAGAACTGTTTCTTTGTCTTTGGCTCTGATGCTTCTCTGTTTGCCAACCCCGAGTTCGCCAGCAAGAACAGCACCGGTGTCCTGGTTCCTCGCCTGTACCGCCCCTGGTTGGCTGCTAAGCTGACCGAGGCCCTGCCCAAGTCCGTCAAGAGAATTGCCGTCCTGGAGCAGATCAGCCGCAAGACCACCAAGTGGGGTCCTACCCTGCTGGATGTCCTGACTGCTGTCAAGAGCGGCGCTGGTGGCATCGAGACCATTGTCGGCTACCACCTCGGCTACATCACCCCCGACACCATCGACCAGGCCCTGCGCGGCGTCTACCAGAACCTGACTGCTGCCAAGCCTGTCCAGAACCTCGAGGTCGGTGCCCAGGAGGCCCCTGCCGCTGAGGAGTCTTCCGAGTACAGCCTGGAGAAGCCCAAGGTCGAGACCGCCTACACCAAGATTCTCGGCCAGTTGTTCAACGACCGCCTCTACGTCGCCAACACCATTGAGACCGAGACCACCGGTGTCTCGACCACCATCTCTGCCACTCCCGAGTTCGGTCTCGGTTCGCTGCTCGCCCGCAAGGAGCGCCGCCAGCGTTTCGTCGCTGACGCCAAGAAGGCTGCCGTCTCGGGCAAGTTCGACTCTGCTACTCCCCAGACCTCGCTGGCTCGCTGGTCCTCCGTGGCCAACGACACCAAGAAGGCCGACGAGGCTGCCGAGGATGTCAAGACTCAGCTCCAGGCCGACAAGTCTGAGCTGGCCCGCACCCTGCTGGAGGGCAAGCAGTTCCTCCGCAAGGAGTCGCTGTGGCTGGTCGGCTCCGACGCCTGGTCCTACGATCTGGGCAACTCGGGTGTGCACCACGTTCTGGCCTCGGGTGAGAACGTCAACGTGCTCATCATCGACTCTACCCCCTACTCTGAGCGTGCTGCCGCCGATGCCAACCGCAGAAAGAAGGATATTGGTCTCTACGCCATGAACTACGGCAACGCCTACGTCGCCTCGGTCGCTGTCTACAGCTCCTACACCCAGGTCCTCCAGGCCATGGATGAGGCTGACAAGTTCAACGGTCCCTCGATTGTCATGGCTTACCTGCCGTACTTTGGCGAGCACGACTCTGCTCTGACTGTCCTGCGCGAGACCAAGACCGCTGTCGACCTGGGCTACTGGCCTCTGTACCGCTGGAACCCCGAGAACGAGCTCAAGAACGAGCCCAACTTCTCCATGGACTCTGAGCGCATCAAGAAGGAGCTCAAGGAGTTCCTTGACAGAGACAACAAGCTGACCCAGCTGATGCAGAAGGAGCCCTCTTTCGCTGCTACTCTGGCCCAGGACTTTGGTACTGAGGTCCGTGACCAGCAGAAGCGCAAGGCCCGCGATGCCTACAATGTTCTGCTGGAGGGTCTGTTTGGCGCTCCCCTTACTATCCTGTACGCTTCGGACAACGGCAACGCCACTAACCTGGCCAAGCGTCTGGGCAACCGCGGTCGTGCCAGAGGTCTGAAGACCCAGGTCATGGCCATGGAGGACTACCCCATCGAGGACCTGCCGACCGAGGAGAACATTGTTCTGATCTCGTCGACCGCCGGTCAGGGTGAGTTCCCCCAGAACGGTCGCCCCTTCTGGGATGCTATCAAGGACAACACTGAGCTTGACCTTGCTGGTGTCAACTACTCCGTCATGGCCCTTGGTGACAGCCACTACTGGCCCCGCAAGGAGGACAAGGTCTACTACAACAAGCCCGGTAAGGATCTGGACAAGATCCTGTCCAACCTCGGTGCTAAGCGCCTGGCGGAGATTGGTCTTGGTGACGACCAGGACCCCGATGGATTCCAGACTGGCTACCAGGACTGGGAGCCCAAGATCTGGCAGGCACTCGGCGTGGACAAGGTCGAGGGTCTTCCGGAGGAGCCCCCACCGTTGACCAACGAGGACATGAAGATCCAGTCCAACTTCCTGCGTGGTACCATTGTTGAGGGCCTGAACGACCCCACCACCGGTGCCATCAGCGCGTCGGACCAGCAGCTTACCAAGTTCCACGGTACCTACATGCAGGACGACCGCGATATTCGTGATGAGCGCAAGGCCCAGGGTCTGGAGCCTGCCTACTCTTTCATGATTCGTTGCCGTCTGGACGGTGGTGTCTCGACCCCCAAGCAGTGGATCCAGATGGACGACATTGCCAACGAGCTTGGTAACGAGACTATGAAGCTCACTACCCGCCAGACCTTCCAGTTCCACGGTATCGTCAAGAAGAAGCTGAAGCCCGCCATGCAGGCCATCAACCGCGCCCTGATGACGACCCTGGCTGCCTGCGGTGATGTCAACCGTACAATCATGTGCAGTTCGCTGCCCACCGAGTCTGCCTTCCACCGCGAGGTCTACGCCACGTCGCAGGTCATCTGCAAGCACCTGCTGCCGGCCACCTCAGCCTACCACGAGATTTGGCTGATGGACGAGGATGGCAAGAAGACCAAGGTCGGCGGTGACGCCGTCCAGGACTTTGAGCCTCTGTACGGACCTACTTACCTGCCCCGCAAGTTCAAGATCACCATCGCCATCCCGCCGCACAACGACACCGATGTGTACGCGCACGATATTGGTCTGATTGCCATCAAGGGCCCTGACGGCAAGCTGGCTGGTTACAACCTGCTCGCCGGTGGTGGTATGGGTTCCACCCACAACAACAAGAAGACCTACCCCCAGACTGGTCGCATGTTCGGTTTCGTCGAGACCCCCGATGTGCACATTGCCTGTGAGAAGATCATGCTTGTGCAGCGCGACTTTGGTGACCGCAAGAACCGCAAGCACGCCCGTCTCAAGTACACCATTGACGACATGGGTGTCGAGACCTTCAAGGGCAAGGTCGAGGCTCTGTGGGGCCAGAAGTTTGGTGCTCCCAAGCCCTTCCACTTTGACTCCAACGTCGACACCTTTGGCTGGCTGCGTGACGAGAAGGGCCTCAACCACTTCACGTTCTTCGTTGAGAACGGCCGTATTGAGGACACTCCCGAGTTCCAGATGAAGACTGGTCTGCGCGAGATCGCCAAGGTCCACAAGGGCGAGTTCCGCCTGACGGGTAACCAGCACGTCATCCTGAGCAACGTTGCCGACGAGGACCTGGACAACATGAAGGCGCTGATGAAGAAGTACAAGCTCGACAACGTGCAGTTCTCTGCTCTGCGCCTGAGCTCGTCGGCCTGTGTCGCCTTCCCCACGTGTGGTCTGGCCATGGCCGAGTCTGAGCGCTACCTGCCGGTGCTGATCACCAAGCTGGAGTCGTGCCTGGAGGAGAACGGTCTGCGCCAGGACTCGATTGTCATGCGCATGACTGGTTGCCCCAACGGTTGCGCTCGTCCCTGGCTGGCCGAGGTTGCCTTTGTCGGCAAGGCCTACGGCGCGTACAACATGTACCTGGGCGGTGGCTACCACGGCCAGCGTCTGAACAAGCTGTACCGCCAGAGCATCAAGGAGGATGAGATCCTGGCCATCATGAAGCCGCTGCTGAAGCGCTACGCCACCGAGAGAAACGAGGGCGAGCGCTTTGGTGACTTTGTCATCCGCGTCGGTATCATCACCGCGACCCGCGACGGCACGGACTTCCACGATGATGTAAGTTCTTTTTGATATGTTCTTTTACCTTGACACACACTAACAACGCAGATCCCCGAGGACGACGAGGAAGAGGAGTAGAGCATATGCTGCATTTCTGGGACCGGGTGGTTAAAAGCTGATTCAAGCTGGAAAGAAAAATTGACACGACAGACCGCATGTTTGGATGGCATTGTGTCGGCGTTGTTGTATTTACTGCGATTTTAATTATTGTATATTCTTGTTAACTGCTATACCATATATATTGACATCTTCATACTATTCCTCGTGTTTGTCTTGTTTTGTTTTGTTTGATTTCTTTGAGTTGTCATGATTTGTTTTGTTTCAATTTGCATCGTTTCACGAAATTATCGTGATATATGAGTCTGCATAGATAAATGTCCAACCACGACAGTATGTGTACAACTTTAAGTGATACTCGCTTTTAAATCCGTCGACATCTTCAATCCTTTATGATTGTCTTCTTTCTTTAACTTCTTGCTTTCTTTTTCTCTTTGATTTGTTTTCTCGTCTGAAATCGAGATTACGTCAGCAAACAAAACCCTGGAAATCGTAACTGGATGTCCCTCCTTTTCATCGCGTCTCGCCCATCAACAAGCGCCCTGCCGATCGCTCGTCTTGTCAATTGAGAGATATCAAAGTTGAAACACGGACATCACCAATACACCGATGTATTTTTAGAAGAAGTCTCTGAGAAAGTCGAGATGCTCGTAAGCTGGCCTGCGTGTGCCTTGCGTAAAAGTGGACCCACTTTCCTGATCGGGTGTTGTTACCTGGACAACACCCATCAACATGCCGCTTGTCGCACCTGCTCCCGCATTCCGTACTGTCTCTGCGTCAAAACAAGTTATTATCAATCTGGAAGGAGCTTGCTCTTGCCAAAAAGGGATTCATACAGACTGGGAAAGAACAACACAAGAGCTCTTTCCACCTTCTCCGTACACCTCCCACACCTTTCCCATTCCACTTCCTCTTTCCTCTTTACCTCCACCTATTCTGTCTATTGACATCCCGCGATATCTTCACCTTTGACCAATCTTGACAGGCCACAAATCATTGTTACTATCCCCAACCAACAAGACAACAGTAAGTCTGATGCGCTCCTTGCTTGGTTTGATTGCATTCATTTGCTTTTATTGGCAAAGCCTCTCACGCAAATGCCGCCGATCACCAATATCAACAACTTCTGACATCTTTAGCTCAAAAGCTGCATTCCAGACAGCTTCGTTAGCTGCTCCCCGTCACGTTTGGAACGTGCAGTGTACACAGAACACCACAGAAGAAAACAACTAGAGACGCTTGTCGTCCACTCTTAACACGATGGATCCCGGCACGCCCACGAGGCCGCCCGACTACTATCTCAGCTACACTGACCACAACACCGACAACCACGGCAGCCATGACTCTATGAACTCGACAAACCAGCACCAGCAGCACCAGTACCAGCCGCAGCATCACCACCTGCACTCGACATCCTCGAACCCTGCTGCTGTCCGTCTCCTGACCTCCATGGACGCTGGCGGCATGTATGACGACGACGCTCTGACGCCCCCGTCTCTACACACATCGCGCATCTCAGCAGCACCTCCCCAGCTTCCAGAGATTCGTCCGCTTGCCTCGGCGACATCGTATGTCAACCTTTTTTCTTCGTCTACTACCCATTCCCCCGTGACCCCAGTGCCACAGCCTCCGCTGGCTCCTGCACCGTCTCCCTCATCCTTGGTCAGCAAGGTTGCGGCTGCGGTGTCATCTCTCGAGCAGCGGGAAAAGAAGCAGAGCCAGCAGGCGCTTAAGAATAACCTGAATGAGCTCGACCCCGAGAAGAAGAAGCTGGCACTTGTTGCCAGCCCACACGAGACTTTGCCTCTGGCAAGCAAGCTGCCGTCGGTAGAGCAGAAGACCGTCAAGTTTGCCGAGAACCATGTCCTACCTCCTACAAGTGCCGGAACGGACATGCACACCCTACCGACAGAAGTGAACACAGCTTCACTGAGCCGCTCATCGACTATCAAGCTGCAACGCAAGGCATCAGAGGAACCGAGCCCTGAGCCCAAGAAGCAGCCGCAATACTTCACGACTAGTCCTCTAAAGCCAGTTCCCTTGTTCCAGAAGTCTTTGAACAAGGAACCAGCAGGGACATCAACGGCATCATCGCCTAAAGCTAGCGATGCATCCAAATCTATCCCAAAAATCGGCCTGGCACCGTATACTGATAATAGCAGACTAAACCAGATGGCACCTCAAGACCCTTTTCACACATCAGCCGGCGGCATGCGCCCATCCCTCGACCCGCCCGTCATGATGCCACCTCCCGACTCTTCATACTCCCCCCACCGTGCTATGCGCGGAGAGCCATTGCGGGCAGCATCTCCGACACGTCCTTGGACACCCTCTCGCCGGGCCCATGGTGGTAGCATTTCTCACATCCAGAACCCTTACTCTGCGGCGCAGGCGTCCGAGTACGGACGTGTTCCGCCCCAGGGCCAGTATGAGCCTGCCGACATTAACGGAAGCCCGCGTCCCGGCACACCAGCATCTCAGTACGGCGGCAGCCCTCGGCGCCCTCTCCCTCCAGCACCCCTGTTTTCCACCGGCGCCCCTAGCGTTCGCACATCGACCTTTGCAGACGATGCCACAGTGTCTATTGCCCTGGGTGATGACGAGGACAGAAGCGAAATCACAGGTGTTAGTGGAATGAGCGGCTCGGGATTCAGCCGTACCCCACGCGGCAATGGCTCATACCGCTACGAGGCTGCGAGCAGCATGGATGACGACGAAGAAGAAGACGATGTCTTCCGGCCCCGGTCTCAGCTTTCTGGTGCCACACGTAGCCGCCAGACTATGTACGGCAACAACTTCTCACAAGTCACCCTCAACGACCCCGAAGGCGGCACCGAGTTTGACGAGGAGGGCAAGGACATTGGTGACGCCCTGCACAACGGCGACACTGAGTATGGCGACGAAGGAAGCGACATGATTCACACAGCACACGAAAAGGTCGAGCACTACGGCCCTGCACCCGAAGGCAGACAAGAACGCCGTGGTGTCCGCGAGCCGCAGACCAGCAAGAAGGCCGTCCAGCTGATCGACGGTAAGCTGGTGCTGGAGTGCAAGATCCCCACCATTCTCTTCAGTTTCCTGCCGAGACGCGACGAGATCGAATTCACACACATGCGCTACACGGCCGTTACTTGCGACCCCGACGACTTTGTGACGCGTGGCTACAAGCTCCGCCAGCAGATTGGCCGCACCGCGCGCGAGACTGAGCTTTTCATCTGCGTCACCATGTACAACGAGAACGAGTACGACTTTACTCGCACCATGCACGCAGTGATGAAGAACGTCTCGCACTTCTGTGGCCGCAACAAGTCGCGTACCTGGGGTGAGAACGGCTGGCAAAAGATTGTCGTGTGCATCGTCTCTGATGGTCGTGGCAAGATCCACCCTCGCACACTCGATGCTCTTGCCGCCATGGGCGTGTACCAGCACGGCATTGCCAAAAACTACGTCAACCAAAAGGCCGTTCAGGCCCACGTGTACGAGTACACAACACAGGTCTCGCTCGACTCCGACCTCAAGTTCAAGGGTGCCGAGAAGGGCATTGTTCCCTGCCAGATGATCTTCTGTCTCAAGGAACAGAACCAGCGCAAGCTCAATTCGCACCGTTGGTTCTTTAACGCCTTTGGCCGCGCTCTCAACCCCAACGTTTGCATTCTGCTGGACGTCGGTACGCGCCCCGGAAACAACTCTCTCTACCACCTGTGGAAGGCCTTTGACACGGACTCCAATGTCGCTGGCGCCTGTGGTGAGATCAAGGCAATGAAGGGCAAATACGGCTCCAACCTGCTGAACCCGCTGGTGGCCTCGCAGAACTTCGAGTACAAGATGAGTAACATCCTGGACAAGCCGCTGGAGAGTGTCTTCGGCTACATCACGGTGTTGCCTGGTGCGCTGAGTGCCTACCGGTACCACGCGCTGCAGAACGACGAGACAGGACATGGGCCACTCAGCCAGTACTTCAAGGGAGAGACTCTGCACGGTCAACATGCTGATGTCTTCACAGCCAACATGTACCTGGCCGAGGATCGTATTCTGTGTTGGGAGCTTGTCGCCAAACGGGGCGAGCGGTGGGTGCTCAAGTATGTCAAGGGCTGCACAGGCGAGACAGATGTTCCGGATAGTGTACCGGAATTTATTTCTCAGCGTCGTCGTTGGCTGAATGGTGCCTTTTTCGCCGCCGTGTACTCGCTGGTGCACTTCAAGCAGCTGTGGCAGACAGACCACACTCTCGCTCGCAAGGCTCTCCTACACGTGGAGTTTGTCTACCAGCTGCTCAACCTGCTATTCACCTACTTCTCGCTGGCCAACTTCTACCTCACCTTCTACTTTGTTGCTGGTGGTCTCGGTGACCCGACGGCCGACCCCTTTGGACACGGCATCGGCAACGTCATCTTCATCATCCTCCGCTATACCCTCACGCTTCTCATCTGCACGCAGTTCATTCTGTCCCTCGGCAACCGGCCCCAGGGCGCAAAGCGTCTCTACATGACCAGCATGATTCTCTACGCCATCATCATGGTTTACACGACTTTCGCCACTTTCTACATTGTGGTGAAGCAGCTCAAAGACGCCGACTCTCTCACCATCGGCAACAACGTGTTCACCAATCTGATTGTCTCGACGGCGTCGACAGTCGGCCTTTACTTCCTGATGTCGTTCCTCTACTTCGATCCTTGGCACATGTTTACGTCCTCGGCTCAGTACTTTGCCCTGCTTCCTAGCTACATCTGCACCCTCCAGGTGTATGCCTTCTGCAACACCCACGATGTTACCTGGGGTACCAAGGGTGACAACGTTCTCAAGACTGATCTGGGCGGTGCTGTCGGCAAGGGAAGCACAGTCGAGCTGGAGATGCCATCCGAGCAGCTGGACATTGACAGTGGCTACGACGAGGCTCTGCGCAACCTCCGTGATCGCATCGAGGTCCCGTCTTCCCCCGTCGGCGAGGCGCAGCTGCAGGAGGACTACTACAAGAGTGTGCGGACATACATGGTGATTACCTGGATGATTGCCAACGGCATTCTTGCTATGGCCGTGTCTGAGGTGTACGGATCCAGTGGCATTGGCGACAACTTCTACCTCCGCTTTATTCTGTGGGCGGTGGCTGGCCTGGCACTGTTCCGTGCCATTGGGTCCACCACTTTTGCCGTCATCAACGCCATCAACATGATTGTTGAGGGTCGTGTGCGGTTGTCGCTCAAGATGCCCGAGTGGGCGGGTGGTCTTGGCTCGAAGATGAGCGACACCTTGAGCAGTGTTGCAAGCACAGTGAAGAGATGAGTGCTGTTTGTTGCTTGATTTTGTTTTTGAGATATCTTATTGAGACTTCATGTCTTTGTTTTTGTTTGGACGCTTTTCTTATACCATTCCGGAGAAGCGAATATGGGCGGATATCTAGGATGATATATGCCATAATGTACGAGTACGAGGCACGGAACCACGAGGGCAACGTCAATGAAAAGGAGGATGACGACCCTGGCTTAATGATCTTGTTTTGATTTTAGTTTTGATTGTATTTATTCACGTTTGATCTTTGATCTTTGAAATGCATCTTTTTGGTTCATTATTTTGATGCTATTTTGTTACACCCGTTATTCATAAACATAACTTAGACGTCATTGCTGCGCCCAGATCTCATCCCAGCGCCGACGGTCGGTCCGCAGAGGCCCATCGAGTCGGCCGAAACGAGCTGCCTTTGTTGTGTTTGCCTCGGGCAAGCACACCCACTCGCGTACACAGTCGGGCACCTCTTCCTTGACGTGGGCAATGCAGATGAGTGCCTGCTGGTCAGTGAGCCCGTGCAACACGGCAGTTCCCTGCTTGGCAATCTCGCTCTCGACCACCTCGCCCGACGCCGAGTATGTCATCATCTCGCCGTGGCTGAGGAACAGCGAGCACTTGTCCCGCACGCTCTCGTCCATGCCGCTAAACGCTTCATCTAGAACGACAATATCGGGGTTCTTGATGAGAGCGCGGATGAAGAGGAGCACGCGTTGCGCACTAAAGGACAGCTCGCCGAAAAAGTAGTTGTCAGCCCATGCGAGATCCGTCTTGGCCTCGCCCTCGGCAGCGATGCGGATGCTGCCGGTGACCGTGTTGGGGTTCAGCTCAGACGCGAACCAGCGCAGACAGGCATCTACCCGGGCGGAGGCATCGGGCGTCAGGTTGGGCTTCGAGCGGAAGGTGTCGGCCCATGCGCTTGCGATGAGCTGGCGCACAGTGAGACCGCGCGGCATGTGCTGGTGGACTTCGGGGCTGGAGTGGCCGACGCGGGCCTGGATGTCCCAGAAGGTCAGGGGTTGCTCTCCGCTGCCAGGTTCCGGGATGCGACTGCGGCCAAACAGACGGATAGGGAGCGAGTAGGTCTGAGGGTGGTCGGAGCACAGCAGGGACACAATTGTGGTCTTGCCCGAGCCGTTGGGGCCAAAGACACCCCAGCGCTGGCCGCGGCGGACGGTCCAGAAGAGGCCAGGAACGGTGGATCCGTCTGCTGCTTTCTGGGTCCAGTTCCCAAGTGCAATGCGGTCGCCGTACTGAACACGGCAGCCTTCCATCTCGACAATCGCCTCTCCTGGTGGCTTCTGCGACTCGGGCTCGCTCTGCTTGGGCGTCGTCTTGGGGACGTCAGCCGATGCATGAACGCTGTGGCCGACCTCTTCGTCAAAGCCCTTGCCCTCGATGCCGCTTGGGGTCAGGATGCGGCCCATCTCGCCGAGGGCGTGCACTGGGATCTTGGCATCTTCAGGGCGCTTGCCACTGCGCACACCGTGGACATATTTGCGCAGGCCCTCGAGCACGGTTTCGCGGGGACCCATGGAGGCAACCTGGCAGTCGCTGCGCAAGTAGATGAGGTGGCTAATCCACGATGGCAGAGGATCTTGTGGGCGTGAGCTGAGAATAAAGCGCGGCTGTGCCTTGGCGGCCATGTCGCTCAGCAGCGGGCTCAACGACGCCACCGTCGGCGGATCAAGGCCCATAAAGGGCTCGTCCAGGAGCATGACAGCCGGGCGTGTCAACAAAGCACGGGCCATTCGCGCACGACGGCCCTGGCCATTGGACAAGAAGGACACAGGCAGGTCCATCAAAGGCGTGAGCCGCAGATCGTTGACGACACGCTCAAGCAGACTTGGCGGAATTCTGTCATCGTCATCGCTGTAGGACTTGTTTTCGTCCTTGTACGGGTTGAGCTCCGTGTTGCCCAGCAGAAAATCACGAAGAGAGAAATCAGTTATCTCGCGGCGCGATTCGTACCGTGCAGAAAGATAGGCAGACGTGGCCGGGCCGAGACTCGACGTGCCGTCGGCATCAAAGCCAACATAACGGATCGCCTGCGCGGTATTCTTGAGGCGATGGGGTACACCGTCAGACGCTAGGTACGGATATGAGCGTGCTGTTGGCGGCAGGCAGATGTGCTGTCCCCGGAGGGCCTGCAATAGAGTTGTCTTGCCCGACAGAGACGGCCCTACGACGCACCAGTTGTGCGCGGCCGTTTCTGAAGTGTCCGAGGGAAGCTCAAAGTCTAGATTTGAAAACAGCGGCGGGTTGGTGTGGGCTGCTCCATCTGCTGCCGACGAGGCTACTGCTGCCGAGAACGAGCTGGGGTGGTGCCGGTAAAAGGTGCCGTTGGCGATGCGGATGATGGGGGGACGGGCAGCTGTGCGCGCCGCCATTGTCGCTGGCAGAAGACTTGAGATTTAAAAGTTGGTATGAATAGTTTAGAGACGGTCTTCAGATCAATACCAAAATCTAGAAAGAATTTAAAAAGACAAACGGTTTATATGAGCACAATCATCATGTTGTCATCGAGCCGTCGAGCCCTCCGCATATAAAACCGGGGACACTAACAAGACTCCGCCAAGCTATCAGCTGCGACTTGTATTATGTATATGTCACGTGAGTAATCACACTTTGTGGAGTCCACTGTCCCTAGGCGCGCCACGAAGCTGCGACAGCAAGCTGTAGCCTGTGGACCGGCCAAACGTCAGTGCTAGCATCGAAGCTGGACACCATATCACCGCCCGCCATCATCAAGCTCGCCATACAGCCTCACCACGATCTCGACGTTTTAACTTTGGAATCGAACTAGTCTTTCGCACTTGGAGGACTCGGCTCGACAAAAGTAACTCGTCTCACATCGCCACTTTATCAACCAAACACCCCCAATCACATCAAGATGGTACGCCCTCTCCCATGGCGATAGTCGCCAGCGTCACCTCGATAGCTCGATCCACCATCACTTCAGAATACTAACATCTACAGTCTCTCCGCCTCGTCCCGACCGACCCCCACTCGGCCTCCTACAGCCACATCGCCTCGCGCGAAAAGGGCGCCCCCTCTGCTCCCGGCGTCCACGACGTCCTCCGCAGCGGCGTCGGCCCCAAGGTCCACACCGCCGCCGGCGGCAGCGCCCAGTCGTCGACCGCGGCGCCCAACCTCGACTCGGCGCACCCGCTCGAGGCCCGCCTGAAGCAGTGGGAGGCGACGCGCGAGGCGCTGCGGATGGAGACGCTGCGGCGGTCGTTTGGCATTGCCGAGCCGGTGCGGCGCGGCATGGAGCTCAAGATCACGCGCGAGGGCGAGTGGCGGCCGCTTGCGCTGGGCGGCAGCGGCGCGAGCAGCTCGCAGATGCCGAGCGTGCACGAGGACATTCTGCTGGGCCGCGACACGACGATTGACTGGGAGGATGTGTACACGGGCGAGGAGACGCGGTCTGTGCCGACGTTCCATGAGGAGATGGAGCGGAAGCTGCGGATGTAGATGCAAGAAGGAAAGGAGATGTCTGCTTTAACGTTAAGATGCATGTCCCTGTCAGAGACGGGGATCAGATACGAATATGAATACAATACACAATGTTTACATAAAGAGGACCTTTGTCACGACTGCAGTAGGAGTATTCTGTTTCAGGATCTATCAAGGTAAACACATTTCGTTGATTCGGCACTGAGATGGTAAATGTACATGGTAGAGCTACAATCAACAGAGCATGTGTAAGAATAAACATCTTCGTAAACGAGAAGCAAGGCTGGGTAAGTAGATACAGAGCAATGGACGGGTAGTAATATGTGATGCAGGGAGAACAATGAGGGATGGGATGGTTGCAACAACAGAACATAGGATGAGGGAAACGACAAGACGAGAAGCATGGACGCCAGAAGAAGCAGAACAGCAAGCGACAAGCAAAGAAAGCAGATAACAACGACATGAGGATGACATGAGAAACACCACTATAAGGGTGCAAGAGAACAAAAGGGCAGGCATCCGATAAGCCTGGACCCGGATATTAGTCAGACAACAACGGCATCCGAGGACGCCCAAAGCAAGATAGCAAGAGGCCAACATCAGACGGCGACACCGACGCTTATAAAATAACACAGCAGCCACCGCCGCCGTCTCTGGACCGCGACTCTCTGCCGCTGCTCTTGCCCTTGGCAGCCTCCTCATCCTCGACAACGTCGGCCGGCTTAACCGACATGTGCACGACATTGGGCGCATCAGGGCTAAAGTGGTATTCTATGCTGTTAGCGGCTGTTCAATACTATAGTGCGGTTATAACTCACTTCTCAGCTGTTCCTTATCATCGAGAAGCTTGCCAAAGTGGATAAGACGGATGCTGCTCGGGCTCGCCGGCTTGCCCTCCCACTCCTCGCGCCACTCCCGCAGAATGAGCTCCTTCAGCTTGTAGATACTGACGCTGAAGGGGTCTTTCCGGCCATTCTCCGTGACGTCGGGAACCTCGACGCCGCGCTTCGACAGGTAGCGCTCGTCGATGCGGAACGGGTGCCGATTGCCGTTGGGCAGCAGCAGTGTGATGTTGCAGACAAGACCGCTGTCTGCGGTGGCGGATGTGACGGGTGCGATCTCGTTGTCGGCGCTGTTGATGGCCAGCGAGTCGGAGCGGTCGCGGATCACCGCCGGCTGTGGTGGCTGTGGCGTGTCCAGCACTCCGCCGGCGGCTGCTGCGGCAGGCTCTGTTGATGAAGAAGCAGCAGCGGCTGCGCCCTCTGCGGCGGTAGTCTTCTCGGTCTCGGTGGTCTTTTCGGCAAGCGTCTCCGTGGCAGGGGCAGCGGCAGCTGGTAATGACGACGACTGGGTCTCGGTCTGTTCCTCGACGGCAGCTGCTGGTGTCTGCGCGACCTGCTCTGTCTCTGGTGCCGTCGCGGCCACAGCAGCATTTGCGCCGCTCATTATCGGTGCGTCGGCCATTGTGTGGTGGTCGAGGTGGGATGCGTGACCGGATCGCGGTTGTCGATCGTAGAAAGTTTACGTGTATGCACACAAGTAAACAAGTCGCAGAGAACCGGATATCTCCTCGGTTTCTGTGGCGTGGTCGTTCAAACTGGTAGCTCTCGTGTCCGAAACGCACGCGGTGCGACGCTGACAACACAGCAGGTAAAGCGATATGGGATTTGTAATTTGGAGGTTGCTTGGGGATTGCGGAAGAGCAATGGCCGAGCGTGTCGATGCGATGGAATTGAGATAATGCAAGGTGATGGGCTGCAGTGATTGATTGCCAGCAGTGTCGATTATTTCGATGATGATGCTGATCTCTGATCTCGAATGCAGTCGAAATGTCTAGCCTCGCTGGTATGATGGAGAAGGAAGCAAGGGAGAGAGTGAGGACACTGAAGAGTTGGCGGTATTTCGAGACAAGGACGGGGAAGGATGGAACCTGGGGCGCGGAAAAGCGTCGACCAGGGGGTGCTATTTAGGGCAGAGCGATGGCAGATGAGAAGAATATAGGGGGAGGCGAGAGACAGATAGCGGATGTCGTCAGTCTGTTTGGTCTGTAGTGTCTGTCTGTAGTTCTGCGACTATTCTAGTTTATCGTGCCAAGTCGGCGGCATCAAGAGACAGGGAGACGGGCAAACGATCTCGAAGAGGTGGAGGTGGTGGAGGGTGGAGGATTGAGAGGATAAGGAATAGAAGAAGAGGAAAAAAAGAGAGAGAGCGAGAGAGAGGACTTGGCGCGTGAGAGTGGTAAAGGGGCAGCAGGACAGTGAGAATAGCGACGATAAAGAGACAGGGGTTGCTGATTGCTGACTGTAATGCTCTCGTACTTTGTAATTATGCTGTAATTGGGGGCTGTGGTGCGGAATGGTGCTGATATTTGATTGCTAGATTATGCAATGCACACGCGACAAGACAAAAGTGAGGCTATTCTGAGGAGAGAAAAAGGAGGAGAAGGCGTTTTGAGGGCGATGCAGTGGAATATGTATCCAAGAGGCAGGTGCTCGGTTTAGGAAGGAACGAAGCGAAATAAACCGCGAGAGGAGGAAGGTACGATGCTTTGTGTCTGCTTTGGTGTCGACAGTGCAGATAGTACTGACGGGTCTGGAATGTGTCAGACAGTGCTAAAGGTACCTACCGAATGAACCGAAGTTCAGAGCACTTTAGCGGTTAACGGTTAGTGTTGGGCCACTGAACCAACAAAGAAGGACGACCGGCACATACATTCATTGTCCGATGACACGCAACAGCACTTTTCTGTACAGATGAACGATCATGATTTAATTAGAGACTTGTGAGATAACCACACCAGGAAGTGCATATATGTTTACCCTGCGGGATGCAAAGTTTAGATGTTCGAATACGGAAAGAGGTACACGAACGTTCAAGGCTGACCGGAACGGCAGGAACGAAGGGAACGGCCGGCATGAGAAAAGGCTCGAATTGGCAGGAACGGCCGGCATTGAATTGATGCATCAGCTCAAGCATTGCGCAGTAGGCAGTGAATTACACCAGTCACGTAGATCATAAGATACGAATATTAGTTACAATTTGATGCGTTGCAGCGGTGGACTGATGATCGGAGTATTCTTAGCCTTTGATGCATCAACCTGGGGAAGCCAGCCAGCAACCCCTGTAGAGCTCGGCCCATAACCTTGTCTTCCGCGGTTGGTGTCAATCAGTGCAATCAGTGCAATTAGTTGTCGTATTGTGTTGTAATATGGTAGCAGTCAACAACCTGGTCATCATGAACATTGAACGAGTAAGGAGCCAGAAATAAATACAAAACTACTTCATGATGCAATGATGGCCGTCCTTTGTTCCGGTCTTTCGATGATCCCCCGTTATTTTCGTCCTTCCGCTCCTGCCCTAAATGGACTATTCTGGCCGGTCCTTTTGCGATCTGGTTCCACGTTGGCTTCAATATTGAAGATGGGATTATGTAATCATTCGTTTGATTGTTTTCAACCTCTGGCTTTCGATTGACTCTGTACATTTGACATGCGATAATAGCAGCGACACGGTGCACTTTGCTACATCGGCCATCTCTGCCGACTCCGCTCCGAGCCGGCCTCTTATTCTGTAGTATTTGCTGAAGAGTTTGTCGTTGACCACGATGTAGACGATGTCGACGATGTGGTTCATCTGATGTCGATTAAGTATGTCGAATAAGTCATGTTAGCCTTGTTAGTTTGTGAGGGTCTACCCGTTGTCCTTCTTAAGGTTTTTACATGCTGTTCTTCCGTTATTCCTCATCTATTACATACATTTTCACGCTTCATCTACCTCCGATTGGGCTTTAGGGTCTCTAATTTATCTGAGCAATTTCTTCTACTTTTTCCTATCCTATTTAACTCTACAACGTGGAATAGTACCTTGTTTGCCCGGTCCCAGTCTGGCCGACCGGCTTCGGGCTGTAAATCGGCAAGATTTCATCAGAGCTTGCCGGCCTCAAAGCCAACGGTCGCGAGATATCTTTCTATTCCATTTCTACAAGGTGAATATTTTGACACTTATATACTTTGTAAATATCTCAAACCGAAGCGGCTGTTGAATAATTGAAATATAACAAGGAAAAGCAGTCGGAAACGATGAATATGTGAAAGATTTGCTCTGTGTGTGGTTATGATTAGACACGTTGGCTGTGCTACTCGAATATCATGACTACTTTGAGCGTGACAACGCCTATCAGTTGACGCCACTCACACCACACTCTACAAAGGAATCTGTCGTTTCCTCAGCACAGTCCTGCTATCTCACCTCGCACTCTTGTGCGTGCAATTCGCCCCTCGATCTGGGGCAGGACAGCATAGTGCAAATGCTCACGGGAAGACAAGATCCGAACAGGATTACACGCAGAGGATAATGTAAAGTAGAGATCGCTTTGTATCTATGTATCTCAGACAGTTCTTGAGTGCCACTGTCCCTTGGTCCTTCTTGGCCGTTCAAACCCGTTGAGCCGTTCAATGGCTTCTCCTTGGCTGTGCTTCTCTGCAAAAGTACGCTTCCAAGACATGCGTCAAACAAGACATTCACAATCTCATGTACTCTTCCTTGCAGTCCTTCTTCTGTATTTCTTGTCACATCTACCGCTGCAAGTCTGCTTTGCTCATCTAATTAGACAGACAAGACAGTTACACCGCCATTTGTTGTTTCTGACATGTTCGTCTTGAGTTGGTGCCGCCCGTGCTATCGTTCCTAATCCTACGAGGGTTTTTACGTCAATTCAGGACAAATTACAGAATAAATTTCACTTCCATCAGCAAGGTTATTCGTCTGTGCCCACGAGGCTATTATGCACTTCCGGGATGTCGACTAATAAGAAGTGCACATAATTCGTCATCATGACAGCCTCGTCTGACCACCTCACGAGAGTCAATCAGGCCTCGTAGCTTCTACACACCGAATCCTTTTATCAGCAATTTTGATTTAAAGCAAGTTTATAAAATGTGAAATTCTGAATTGTTTATTGTTCCTCGAGATTTTTTCAGGTTTTGTTTTTGAGCAAATCTACATGTATTATGATTTTGGAATAAAAACTTGAGACAAAAAGAAACAAGTCTGTCTATACCGTGACAATAATATTAAAAACATCTTCTGCAACCAAAGCAAAAAAAAAAAAAACAAGTCAGTACCGTAGCCTTCTATCAAATACTATGCACTCTTACTTGTGGTTATGTGCAAGCTGTGCGTCAACAATGGCATTGTGATTCTCACGACGTCAGATGCACTACAAATGACCAACTGAGGAAGGGGAAGGTGCCATTGTCACGCATAATGCCTTCCCACGTGGCGCACAATCACTCATTGCAAGAATAGCAGGAACAATCAAACGTCTTGCATCGTTCCTTCCGTTTGTAAGTGATATTGTGGGTTTCCCGCCTGCCGCATGTAAGTGATTTCTGCGTGTTAGTCGCTCCTTCCTCACGCAGCAGGCCGGCACCTTTCTCGAACAATGTCAAAATCTAGCCATTGTTGGTAAACAAAAGATTAGGAAGGTGCGCCGGTGCGTGCCCCTTTTCGCCATATATCTGATCACATCTCTCGCCGTCTCTCGACTCTAGTCTTTTCTTCTTCGTACCAACTTCATCTACACCAACAACCTCAGCACATCGTGAGACCACCGTCAGTCACTTCGCTTTAAACCTTCAACGATTCTTTACAGGTAAGCAGCTCATGTGAAGGATAGCAACCTTGTTGGTATAAAGATATCCTAGCTGACCGTGCAGTCTACAACTTCATCAACAAAATGCTTGCTCAAAAGCTCACCATTCTGCTCGCCGCGGCCGGGCAGGCATCTGCTGCCTTCAACATCGGGCTCCCTGAGGCCAACTCATACGTCGAGACCGAGCCTACAAGCCGCAGACTTGACAACTCGGCGAGCCAAGGCAAACTGTAAGTGATGTGAATTGCAGGACGATGAGAAAAACAAAATGCTGACAACAAAGTGTCGTTGCAACCCGGACGTTGGGTGATCTTACATACACGTACCTGAGCGCCGACTTTGCAGCTGAGTCGGCCACAGACACTATTGCAGAGGCGATGCCGCAGTCGACGTCGTCCTCGCAGACAACCTCGATTGTGACGGAGACGGCCACAGAGACGCGCCACTCGACACGGACGACCACAATCACGCGCACACTCATGATCAACACCACTTCGCCTGCTGCCACACAGACTCACCCGCTGGGTGACCTGCCCTTCCAAATTCACGGCGGTGGCGACCACACCAGCATCACCTTTTACGGTTATGGCACTACTACACCATCAACCACGCACTCGACATTCACGACCGTTGTCCCTTATGCACACAGCATTGTGACGTCACAGCCTGAGATATCTACACTTGCAACGACGACGGCATCGACGCAGCCCACAACAGTGACAGTTTCCCCGGGCACACCAGCCGCATCTACCACCGTGCCAGCCTCCTCGTCGACAACTGATGCAGCGACCCACTCAACAACCGCTTCTCCCAACGACACCATGCCATCAACTGCTGTCTCTAGCCCACCAGAAACCACGCCCGCCACGACACTCTCGGGCTTGACAATTCCCGGACAGGGTGCAACTGCAACCGAGTCCCCCAAGGAAGCCCCGACGCATGATCTGTCTGCTGGCAGCCGCGACAAGCTTGGACTGACGACATTGCTGCTTGCCGTGGCTGTGGCAGTAGTGTTTGTTTTCCAGTAGATAGCTACTATCTACGCAGCAAGGTGAAAGGCTGAGAGTAAACTCAGGATATGAACGTTTAGTTGAAGCACGATAGGACTAGGGAATACCCATGAGATAGTAATGATGAATAAACACTGGATTATGACTAATAACACCAGTAATAGAACGCAGTGAAATCAGATGTAGTAGATATGTAAGAAAAGATAAAAAGATAAAATTGATCGCTTAGTCTACGGCACAAAAAAACAAGAACAAACATTAACCAAGAACTAGATCGACTCAACCTACAACAGCAGGTCGCCATTGCCCGACACGCCTTGTTGGTAGACAGTCTGCGGTGCGTACTGGTTCACCAGGTAGCCCGCATTGCCGCCGTCGCCACCGAACTGGTCATGCGCCGACGTCTCCTGGATGCGCATCTGCGAGAAGTAGGCGTCGGCCTCCTCGACACCGGCCGTCGGACTCGTCATGCCGTTGTTGCTTGGTGGCACAGTGCCTCGGTTGAAAATGTCAATGTCCGACGGCTGGCCGCCGTTGCCCATCATGGACAGGCTCTTGTTGTTGTCCATGAACAGCAGGTCGGCACCGGCAGCGCCACCGGCCGCAGCGGCTGCCTGCTGCTGCTGCTGGAGGATCTGCTGTTGCTGGATTTGCTGCTGCTGCAGCATCTGGCGCTGCTGCTCCTGCTGTGATGGCGCGGGGGTCGGCGGCAGGGGCGACGAGCCCGAGGCGGAGCCAGACGGCCGCGGCTGCGACGGCGCCTTTTGCAGCGCGGGCGACTTTTGCAGGCGGCGCGGCCGTGCAGAGCGGAAGACGGTCTGGACAGGCTTGAGGTAGACGGTGGCGAGGGTGCCGACGTTGAGGCACATCTCCTCGAGGGTCTGGGGGTCGAGGCGCTCCGACTCGGCGGTGATGGCGGGCTTCTCGCCCATGATGACCTTCTTGGCGGCCTCCATGTCGGTGGACAGCAGACGCCAGTACATGTAGGCGCGGTCGCGCAGGTCCGGATTGTCGGTCTCCTCGGTGGCCCACTTGAGCACGCGCGGCACGAGCTCCTGGCCCTTGGTGGGCCGCTGGATGAAGAGCTTGACGGTGGCGGTCAGCAGGGCGAGCTGGACCTCGACGGGCTCGTCGGCAAAGGAGAACAAGAAATCCTCGAGCAGGGCGTCGGCGTTCTCGATGCGGCTGGCATACTGGCCGATAACCCAGACCATGGCGGCCTTGGCCTCGGGCTCGTCAAGCGAGTCGAGGTTCTCGCACAGGGTGCCGATGATAGACTCGTACTGGTTGGGGTACTTGCGGAAGATGTTGCGGATGACGACCGTGGCCTCTTGCACGATATACGTGACCTTGGTGGCAACCAGATCCAGCAGCACATTGATGCACTGGCGCGCGGCGGGCTCGATCTTGATGGCCAGCTTGCCAATGGCGCGCACGGCCTTGCGCACAAAGTGGACGTCGATCTCAGTGGCGTACTCGCGCAGCTCGGTCAGGACCTCGTCAATGTTCTTTTCGTTGGCCAGCATAAAGATGAGCTCGAGCTTGGTGACCTTGACGTAGATGGGGTCGTTGTATTTGCAGAAGAAGACGCGGATGTCGTTGCGCAGGACCTCGGGGCGGCGCTGCAGGATGAGCAGGGCGTTGCGCAGCACCAGGTACTGGACCTCGGGGCCCTTGGCCAGCAGGGTGACGAGTGGCGGCGACAGCTTCTTGCACAGGATGGTGATCTGCTTCTGGTCGGCAATGTAGTTCATGAGGTAGAGGATGACACGGATGCACGTGAGGACGACGGCCGAGTTGGAGTGCGACAGGCGCGGCGAGATGCGCTCGGCGAGGAGGGCGGCCTCTGTGGACTCCTGGGGGGTATAAGACATGAGCGCCTCGAGGATGTAGGTCTGGCCCCATCTGTTGGGTTAGCAACGTCAGTTGAATTAGATAAAAGGAGAACATACTCGGAGCAGTCAGGAAGAATGGCGACCATCTTGGAGGCGTTGTGGTAGTCAATGGTCAGCTTGATGGCGTCGCTGCGCTCCCAGATGTCCATGAGACCGGCGAGGGCGCTGGCGACGACAGTCGGGTTGTCGTCGCGCAGCAGCGAGTTGAGGCGGTCGATGAGGTCGGACGCCTCGACCATGCGGCGGTCGTGGTCGTACAGCTTGGCGACACAGTAGGCTGCGGTCTTGCGAACATAGGGGTCCGAGTCCTTGAGCAGGGCCTTGACGATGGGCACGGTGGCCTCGACAAACTCCTTGACGTGGATGTAGGACATGGTGCGCAGGGCGAGGGCGCGCACGAGGGGGTTGGAGTCCTCCATGTCCTGTTCGAGGACGGGGATGGCCTTGACGGCGACCTCGGGGCGCATGCGCGCATAGTTGACGAGGAAGAGGAAGCACCTGTTTGTTAGTGGTGATACCTCGGCGTAATGACAGTCTGACGTACATCTTCTTGATTTCGATGCTTTGAATGTGCATGCAACCAATAATGTCCGGGAAGAGCGCGACCATGTCGTTGTTGCTCATGGTCATGTTGGCGACAATCTTCTTGAGCGCAATCTTCTTGCCGGCAAAGTTCTTGTCCTTCTTGCCGCCATTGTTGAGTTCCTGGCGCAGCTCTGCGACTTTGCCCTGTATAGTGATGGGACGTGAGTAAGTGGGCGGCGGGACATAGGCCATGAACATCATGGTGAAGAGGGGGTATGGAAATGATGGTAGATAAAGGTGAAGGGCGAAATACATACGCGAGCAAACAGCTTGGAGTCTCCTCCTTGCGAGCTGGACATGTTGGCGATGGCGGGTGTGTGTCGTCTATCTGTGTCTATCCGGATCTAGTTGCTATCATGCAGGCCGACCGCGTGATACACCAGCGTGGCGGCTAGCTCTAGTAGGGTGGTGGTGGTGGTAGTGGTCGATAGATGGTAGGCTGGCCAAGACTGCAGTGTTGTTGGTGTTATCGTCGATTGGCGCAGGCCGGCGTTGAGGAGGGGTGTCGGTGGACGACAGACGGAGCTGGTGGTGTTAGCATTGTTTGTAGAACACAGGACGCATCTCGCCTGCAGGCGCTTCTCTGCACATCTCCGATCCTCAGTCGGCAATCTCCAACGAGGTCCAGCCGAAGGTGTATGATTGCAGGTGCTACAGATGCCAGACGCCAGATGCCAGATGCCGTGTCGACTCTATCAATGCGCCGTGGTCCCACCTGCAGCGCCGGATACAGCAGAGGCAGAGGCAACGGGTATGCCGGATGCTCACTCACAGTGCGTGTCGGTGATCGTACGCAGTCGAAGCCGGTGGTAGAGGTAGAGGGAGGGGGTTGTCGAGGAGGACGGATGGCCGGCGTGTGCCGAACAAGAATAGGGGCACTGGCGATGCAAGGCTGAGGTAGGTGAGCGGTGACCTGTTTGCTGACAGCGGCGGGGATGGGGTAGATGGGGGCAGTACTCGTCGTCGGTGTCGGCTGCCGGAGTGTAGATGCGGTAACGTGTCGGCCGTGAAGGTGATTCCGCGTGGCAAGTCGTCAATGGGGAAGAGCGACCCGTCTTTTGTTTTATTTATTTTTAGTTTAATCCGATTAAGCAGGAGCGATTGACGCCCATGCTGGCGCTGTTCCCCGTTGACAGCCCCTATCGCGGGAGAAACGGGGGAAATTGTGGGGCCCAAGACGCTATGCTGACTGATACAGCTGTGGCCTAGCGCATCATACTCAGTAAGAGCTCAATAGTGGACAGCACATCGCGAGCTCGACGACCGACGACCTCTAACTATTGGCATCGACATTGACTCGACACCCGACATCCCGTTCAATCAGCCTAACCACTACACACACTACAATGTCCGAGCTGACTGCATCGTCGACATCGATGCCCCGCTGGGTGGCCGACCTCCAGTCGCCGCCGCCCCCCAAGGCCAAGGGCGGCAGCATCCCCGATCCGCCAGGCTACGCGCCCGCGACCGTGTCCTCGGGCAAGAAGCGCGACGCCAAGGAGACTAAGGCCGCCGCCGCCGCGGCTGCCGCACTCGCGGCCAAGAAGAAGCAGACGCCCGAGGAGCTGGAGACGCTCAAGGTGAAGAAGGCGTGGGAGGTGGCGCTGGGCCCGATCAAGCAGCTGCCGATGACGGGCATCATGATGTACATGTCGGGCAACTCGCTGCAGATTTTCAGCATCATGATGGTGTTCATGGCGTTCAAGAACCCGATCATGGGCCTGCTGAGCACGCAGTCGACGTTTGAGCGGTTCGAGTCGCCGGGCAACCGCGGGCAGATTCTGCAGGTCAAGCTCGCCTTCGTCGCGATGCAGTTTGTGGCGCTGGCGCTGGGCATCTGGAAGATCAACGGCATGGGGCTGCTACCGTACGTTTACTCTACTCTCTGCTATCTGAATACAGCTAACAACCTAGGACTACACGATCAGATTGGCTGGCTTGGGAGACGCCGCGCGAGGTTGTCGAGCTGGGCATCCCGGCACTATGAGGAGAAAGGAGAGGCGATTACTCAGCCGATGTGTTGCCGTGTCTTGCCGTGTCTGTGCCGTGTTTGCGCACACCTTGGTTTGAGCACACCGTCGGATGCACAGACGCGTCGGATGAGGGACAGCACATGTGACGGGAATCGAATACCAATATATTAAAAAAACTCGTCTATCGACCCGTAGATCCCGCTTGTGATTGCACTTTTATATGTAACGTGATAAGGTCAAAATTTTTGAGTATCCTAAAAGGCCAAGAAGAAAAGAGTATAGACCAAAAAACGCCGTACATGCTCTGTTGTAGTTGTTATATAAAACCCGATTTCGGGGAGTGCTCTCGCAGTCCTCTGTTCTGGAACCTAGGATGGGGCAAACCTCAAAATTAATAACAAAATATGACAAAAGAAAAATACAGGGTATATGTAGCATGGCATGCCAGCATGATCAAACAAGAAGTATCAAAAGGAAATATAAAAGAAATTAAAGTTGCCAGACAGCATGGCGGCAGCGTGGCTAATCATTGCCGACATCGACCTCGTCCGAGCAACCGATCATCGAATCGGTGTCGTCGTCGACGTGGTTCGCGCGCCAGTCCACCCAGTTGGCAAGTGTCTGCCAGGCGGGCACGCTGTCGTTGCGGAAGGGCAGGGTCGACGACGAGCTGTCCAGAGTCGGGACGAGTGTGTTGCCAACTTTAATGGCATTGGACGGCAGCACCAGTTGGGAACCGCCGGCGATGATGTGCTCTTTTCGTAGCAGATCTTTGTCGACACGTGCGGGACTGCGTCGAAACAGGTTACGCCTACCGACCGACGCCGAGAGGTAAGCATTGTAGACGGCTGAGCCGAGATCATCGCCGTGCGTTTCAACGACTGCGGCATATGTAGTGAGTTCAATGTCATCGGAAACAGGGATGTCGGAGACGGAGACATTGTCAAAGACATTGTCCAAGGCATGGCCAGCGCCGTGACCAGCAGGGTCCGGGCCAGGAGGGACGATAAGAGGCAGCAAAGACGGAACGCCTTGCTGGCCAGGGATAACAGTGGGCGCCAGACGGGCTTCGGCTTCAGCGCCTTGGACGACCCGTTCAATCAAGGCGTCTGCGTCTGCAGTTCCACCAGCAGGCAATGCGGGGTGCTGGCACGGAGCCATCTGGCCTTCAACAGCGTTGAGAGCGGTGTTTGTGGCGGCAGTGGTGGCGGTAGTGGTGGCGGCAGTGGCGGCTGCAGTCGTGGCAGTGGTGGTTGCAGCCGTAGCTGCAGGTGCTGCAGCAGGTGCAGAAGGTGCAACATGCTTATGTGTATCAGGCCCAAGGCTGGGCGCGGTAGTGATGCTCGTGGTGGTCTCGGCAGGGGAGTCGGTTGTGTCTGTCGTGTCTGTTGTGTCTGTGGAGGTGTCGGCATCGGCAGTGTGGTCGACTGTTGCGGCGTCTGCAATGTCAGCTATGGACGGTGTATTTCAGCGAATGATAGAAGAATGACGTGGGATACATGTAGATTGGACGAATAGTGCAAAAAGATGAAGCCGCGAGAGGGAGTATATTGTAGAGCGAGAGAACGAGATTGAATTGCTTACCTTGCGAGTCGGCCGCCTCGGCGGGCTTTTTGGGACCTGGCATTTTGCTGTATTGGGCTGCGGTGATGGGGGAGATGACGATGTTGGCGAGATGATGGTAGGAATGCTGGGAAGTCTATGATGGCGAAAGAGATAACCAAACGATATCTAGATGCAGATATGGATATGCAGATATGCCAAAATTGTAGATGGATGCTTTAGATGTTGTGATATGATGAAGCCTGCCGGCTGATAACGATAGACCAAGAAACCAAAAAGTGCCGAAGTCAGAGGATGCGTCGAAGGTCTCTCGGACGGGCGGGTTATGATGTCGGCACCAGCTGGCAGGGCGGGGAGTGTACTTGTCGATGGTAGAGAATGGGTGAATGGGAGGATGAAGAGGGAGGATGAAGAGAGGATGAAGAGAAAGAGGAAGACACGGAGAATAAAAAGAAGTGGGAGGGGGGAAGGAGAGCAAGATGTATATTGTAACGGGAGCGAAGCAGGAAGGAGCAATGGCAGACCGATGATGGGAAAGCACGGGACGTCATCGTTCCAGGGGCCATGATGAGCGCGGGGCCCGTCCTGTGTTTAACATCCTCAGGCCTCTTGGAGCAAGAGCGCGTTGTCTGACAGCCCTCCTACCGTCTCAACTACTACACCGAAGGCCTGTAACGTTCTAGACCCCGTCCTATCTATTAAGACACAGACTTTGTCATCCCCGTCCTGGCCTGCATCGCCTTTTGTCCACTGCAATCGGGCCATCAACTGTCCATGACGTACTCTAGGGGCCGGCATCGTGGCTATGCATCATGTGATCTGGTGCCTGTAGATACAGGCAGGACAGCCACATGAGGGTAGAATGCAGAAGCAATAGGCATCTTCAGGGGATATCTCTCGCCATCCTCTGCAGTGGTGCAAGCTGTCGTGAACACCAGTCTTGTTCCCGTGCTGCCGGGAATAATGGCAACGGCGGCCGGCGTAGGCAGATATTGCTGCCCAACCACTCACTGCATGAAGCCAAAGTTGAATAGGCACAGCAGACACACCAACTGTAGATGATGGTGTGTCAGCCGACACTGCATCAGTGTATTCAGCATACTTTGTAGGACAGTGGAAGATGGACATTGGATAGCGGGGCGTGATGACACGGGAACGTCGACACTAGCATGTTAGTGCTTCTTTGGTGCCCGTTAGGGCCTTTGCTGAGCACAAAGCAGGTCTTGCCTTTGCGCCTTCCTAGCTCTCTATTCTCTGTTGGGGTGACTTTTATTTTCAGGGTCAAGATATTACCCCTGACAAGCATTAGTAAGATATCTTGCCAGCCTAGAGATATCACTGTCCATGGCCAGCCGTGAGTGTCTGATGTGCTAAGCGGTAGGCAGAATCATGCTGTCTGCCGGGCTCTCCATTGCAATGCGATGAAATAAGAATTCAAATCTCAACAACCATCCTGGTCGGTCATTGCAAAGCAAAGGAAACGAAACGAAAATGGAAAGAAAAAAACACCAGATCAAATAAGGACTCCAAATAAGCTTTAGTGGTGTTTCGGTCTGTGTAGAAAAAGTATTTTACGCGTTTCTCTCCGAGTACGATGTAATCGTGACACACCCCGCATGGGTCGCCTATCAAGTCAGACCCTGCCCATCACCTGGTCTCTCGACCCAGGTACACAGAATTGCCCATCGGCAAGCAATCAATCCGTCGATTGTAGATAAGGAGTCTGTGAAGGCAACAGCTCTTATCGTTGTTAACTAACAGTTTCTATCGACTCTATCGTCGATGCTCTGATTTGTCGTGTCGTTGGAACAGGGGAATGCTTTCTTTTGCACGTCATTCATCACTCACACGGAGCACGTAACTCTGCAAATCATACTCAGTACGCCTGTGGACTCGACGGCCACAACACAAATCCAAGCAAATGGGTGAAACAATCGAGTTGTGCATTATGCATGTGTGACGGATTGGAGTCGAGTTGGATGACAAACACTCTAGATGTAGAATGCCACGCATCTCAGATGGGCGGGCGACAAATTGCGTATCTCGAGTTGTATGTGCATATGATCGTGCAAGATGACCCTACATGTGCTCACTTGTACGGAGTATTTGCTGGGCGTTAAAGTACAGAGTATCTTACGATACTACTCAGTACAGGGTATTCAGCTGTGAGACTAACACTGAATACTCAGTAAGGACGCCAAGGGATCTGCGCGTATGGGTCTCGCCGCTGAAACAAAATGGAAAAACACCCCTGTAGATGTCCGTAATAGGTGACTCCGCGTTCAGAGTATTTCGAGATGTAGGGCGTGATGCGATCACAAAAGAAAGTATGACATATTGGGACCGGTCTTCTTGCCGACAATATGTTTGAAGCCTTTCGGCTTGCATACAGCACCTAGATGCGGTGAGGAGATAGCGAATCAAGTGAAGACAATAATAAAACGAAAAGGAAACGCGATGATGGGCAACACAATAGCAAATGTATCGGCGTGATCAGCAAAAAGCAAAAGGCTGAGAGCAAGGTTGTACTGAGTAGAAATGGAACGGCAAAAGGCCACTGTAGCATTCAGCTGGACAGCCGGCCGTTGCGATGGTTTTATGCCCCTGCGGCCTGTCTGTCTTCGCGTCTCGTGACTAGTCTGTATTGCTGACAATTTGGCGAGCTCAAGGTTCATTAAATAATAAAACCTGAGCACGATGTATTGTGACTGCAAGGAACAAACGGCAAATACTATAAGAAATCAAGAAAAAACCACTAGATACTCAGAAATCCAATACAAAATATATAAGAAATAAGAAACTGGTTATCAATCTATAAATCTTAATTTGACGGTACTTCTCTACGTAATGTGATGATGTCAAACTTTTGTGTATTTAAATGCCATAAAAAGAGCACGGTATATAAAACCAATAGCGGTTGAATCCAATGCATCCAACAACGAAGAGTATCCAAAACTATGCACAAAAATCCAAAAAAGAAGAAGCAAGCCAATGCAGAAGACAGAAGGTAGACGACGGTAGAAACAAGAAGCAAGTAGAAAAGTAAGAAAAAATAAAAATAAAACAGAAAAACAATGATGCTGTTGATGACTGCGCTGTTTTTTAAGTGTATCGATGTGATGATTGATCATCTTTTGGTCATTCTATTCCCACCCCGTAACCAACTCCCGTTCCGTAGTAAAGCAAATGCAACCAATGAAGCAAATAAAGAAATGAAGAACTAAAAGCAGCAGCATAACCCTAAGATGACTAAATAAAGAAACTTTTAACAAATGGCAGACTCTGACCTGCCCCGACAAGGCAGTGATGCTAATGATGGCGGCGCCGACGAGCAAACTCGCGCTGCCGGGCTTTGAAGCGCTGCTGGACTGTGAGTGTGTGCTTAGGGACAGCGAGGCTGCGCCGAGAGATGCAGCTGCCAGCAGAACGTGCGTGAACAACCAGCGAGTGACTATCGTTATTGACGAGGCTCTCGCGGACGGCCGCATCAAAGGCTAGTGTGGAGTAGGTGGGCACGAGGCTGTCTCGGAAAGCCAAGACCGAAGGTGCAGTAACAAGAGAAGGAGCAGAGTAGCTGCCGACTTGAACGGGCTTGGGCGGCAACTGCAAGTGGGCACCGGCGGCGATGCAGCGCTCAATCGCCGTGGGACCACTCACACCGCCGGCACTTGCGCGGCGGCTATTAAACATGTTGGGCTGGCCGACAGAACCGGCGAGCTCAGCCATGATGCGGGAGATGTTGACATCGTTCTGAAGAGTCTCTGTCACCTCGCCAAACCGGGTCAGTTGCATGTCGGCAGCATTGGGGATCTCAGGCTCTGGAAGAAGATGGGCATCAAAGTGAAGATCGGTATCGGGATGGTTAATAATAGGATTCTGAAACAAGGAGTTGGTGTTGGTGGCCGTGTAGTTGTTGGGTTGTGGGCGTTCATAAGTTCTAACCGGGCGACTGGCATCTGGCTGGCCCTGACGGGGCCGAGGCGAGACCGGCACATTGTCAACAACACGATCGGGGCCGGGAGCAGGAATGGGGGCCGGGTCAGAGACAATAACAGTAGGGAGAACAGGAGCAGGGACAGCGGCGGGAGCCGCTGGGGGACCGGGCCCAGGGTCTTTGCCAACAATCTCAATCTCAGTGTCTGGAATTCCAGCAGGCGTCAAGGAGGGGCGGCGAGATGGAATTTGGGTTCCAACGGCCTTTAGAGTGTCATTCGTAGCAGCCGTGGCAGTCGTGGAAGCTGTGGCAGCCGTGGCATCAGCAGCAGCACCAGGCTCATCAGGAACAGTCACAATATCTATGATAATGGTGCTAGGGGTGGCAGTGTGATCGATGTCTGTGGCGTCTGTCATGTTAGTTTGTGGGTGTATTTGGAGTTGGACGGCTTGAATGTGTAGATGCAAGACGGAAATGCAGACTTGGGAAACACGAGATGCGTAGACCGGACGACAAGTGCAGAAATGGGAAGGAAGACGCGATATCAAAAGCTTACCTTGAGACGCGGCCATGTCGGCGATGCGGTCGTTTGGGCTCGTCATGTTTGCGGTGAGGTGGTTGTGGTGATGCGTGATGGAGACGTATATGGGATGCCAGAGGATGCTGGCTTGGAGATAAATGATTGAATAGATGATAAAAATGTAGATGTGATATAGATATGATGATATTCTGCCAGTCGAAATCAAAAAGCCAAAAAGAGCGTGCTGGAAGAGTATTGGCTGTGCAGGTGAGCAGTTGGGAGCAGTTGGGCAGCCGAGATCAAGATGATGATCACGGACGGTGCAGGCTATGGATGTCGGCGTCCAAAAAAGGAGTGTTGTAGATGTCAAGGATAGACGGGTGATAATACAGAAGAAGAGAAGAAGAAGAAGGAGAAGGGGAGGAGGAAGGAGAGGAAAAAGAAGAAGGGGATAAGGGAAAGCGGAGAGGACGAGCGGTGGAGGCACTATGCTGGGTGTGGTGACTAATGCTGTTGAAGAGCACACCAGAGACATCAATGTACGATAGACTGAAAGATGGGGGCCAGTGTGCCAGTACTCAGTACACAGTCCATGCCATTTGGGTAACAGCCTCTTCTGTGGGCAAGTGGAAATATCCTACAGGCTCTCAGCCTCCTACCTCTCCTTCCCTCTGGTTCGTTCTGTATGTAATGGCCGCCCCCCCGCTGTATCCCGTATTTACTTCCTCTTTCGTTTTTTATTTCCTTTCTGGGAGCACACTGTTGCATAGGATGTCCTCGACGTCCTGAAAGTTCTGGGCAAGTCCTACTGGCTCTACTCTACGTTCTGCACCGTACACCAGCCTTGCCAGCGTCACCGCCGCGTGTATCGCGCTATCCCTCGCTGTATTAGAGCTCCCCCTCTCTATGACGTAAGATGTTTATCGTATGAACCTAAGAGACAAGTGATAGTGTTGGCAATGGGCAAGCAAAGGCTTAGATGCAAAGCCACGATGTCAAAAAAAAAAAAAATTGCACTTCAAGGAGAACTGCTACGATCCTGTGGGAAAAAATGTGCAGTGTCTCGTGGTTATGGTTGTGCCGATGAGGATGGCACACAGACTTTTGAATACATGATTGGGTAAATCAACCTGAGGCTGAAATCAAATACGACGTACGGCCGGTAAGACATACTGAAGATGTATCTTACTCTAGTGGTGTACGCAGGCAGTGTATCAGTGTGTACGGAGCGTGTTGTTGCCGGTGGGGTAGTAAGTGGGAGCTGGCAGAGTTGATATCTAGCAGAGGTTGTCCCGTTTTTTTGCCAATCAGTTCCCCATCGAGCGCTACTTCGTACTTCTTCCTCGCCAAAGTGTCGTCCAGGGTCACAACTGCAGCGTCCTAGGTTAGTAAGATACCTTTAGCAGCTAGACTAGTATCTTAGCACGCAATGTGACAGATGAGCACAGACAGTTTAGCTGACGAAGCTTCTCAAGAGGCAACCAACCCCAAGAAGTTTACAATGGATTCCTAGACTATCTTACCCGACTCGAGGCCACATTGTCAATAGGAATCAGAAATGTCTTGGTTTCAGTGACGACTCGCATTTCACAGCGTTGAGTCGCCTTGAGGCTCTGCTCTGTATGCTGTGCTGCATGCATATATACTCGTATTCGTCGGTTTCAATTTGATGCCGTTAAACGTCGACGTTGAACGTTGTTAGGGCTAGTGGCCAGCTAGTGGCTAGTAGACGGCTAGCGACTTAGCCGTGTTTATTGTAGCCTGGTGGCGCCGCGTGGTTCACGGCGCCGCGTGTACGTGCATCGATGATCTTGGGTTGAAAGTGTTATGTTGATAATTCCATGCAATTCGGATAATATAGTCGTTCATCGCGAAAATCTTACGAAATGAAACACCAAACAAAAACATTGAAACACTGGAGACCAAATAAAAGATCAGATGATGGACGATTAAGTAAGAATAAGCTTACCTCGTTTATTATGCTCCCGTCGCGGGCGATTATGGGCCGATATAGTGGATTGAGAGTACTAAGTATCTAGTGTAATAACTCCAAAGAGACAAAACGTGACAAGGACGCGCTTGTACTTCGTAAGATGTTTCGTCAGCCACTCGCGATTTCCATGACTCTGCCTAATGGGATTCCTGTCTGTCTGGAGGGTATTGCGACGTCTGCATTTTCGCCTAACAAATGTCAATCGGATTATCGTCTATCACCGCTGCCGAAACTGCTTTCTTTAGGGCGTCAACATAGGGGTGTTTATATATTACGCCATCAGGTGGCACTGTATATGTAAAACATCGATATGCTTGTGTGGATCGCGTGGAGCCGTGTTTCGCCCTACAGAGTACTGAGTATTGTGTTCAAGTCCATATTCTAAAAAGCGGGCGAGACACTCAAAGTCGTGCATGCACATTGTGTAATATGTGACGGACCGGAGATTTACCGAGTCAAATGTAATGAGAGTCGAGCAGTCTGAACTGCAGAGTACAGGCTTGCGACTGGCCAAAAAAAGTAGAGTTGGGCATAGACTCGAATGCAATGCAGACGCGGATGACATGCGATCTCACTGTATCTTACTGCTGGCCAGCATCCACTATTTCGCGGAAAATAGGCATGCCAATCGAGTATGAGAAAACTTAGAGCAAAGCAGCACCACACGGAAGAGAGCCGCAGTGCATCCGAGGAGGCTGTGCATTTACGTGTCGATTGCATGTTTGCACATGTTTGGGTTGAGTGCTGCATTTTTTTTTTTTTTTTTTTTTTTTTTTTTTTTTTTTTTTT